>JAGDQP010005410.1:58062-78496 GCA_022664845.1 Lepisma saccharinum | reverse complement strand
ACTATGATCGCCACTATCTTTTATTCATAGCAGCTCCCCAATTGCATCATGATGCTGGGTGAACACCGTTCCAAACCCACACGCCTTCGAAAAAAATCCTTAGCAGCGCCGGAATTCGAAACCGAGACTTCTCAATCCGTAGCCATCAGCAATGCTAACCACTAGACTAAAGGGGCAGTTCTACACTAACGAACCTTCTATGAGAATAGTTCGAAAAGGGCATTCTTTTATTTTTGTCTCCACCAATTAGTTAATGGGGGCTATTTTTTACTTCGGCACATGCCAAAATATGTGGTTATAGACGTTATAGTCCTAACATGTGATATCTGCGGACTGATTTATTACAGTATAACACATTCAAACAGAAAAAATATATATTCTCGATAACTTTAGTTCTGTGTATGAAAAGCGTAAAACGTAATCCAATTGGTCAAAATGATATCCAAAATGTGATTCTCGAATCAGGTTTTCAGGGTGCTTTTTTCCTCCGGAAGGGATTGATTGTCAAAGTTGATTTTTTGTACACTCTTACATATGAAATTATATTAAAGGTATGCAGAATATGAAGACTTATTGTAGGGTAACGGGGGCATAATTGGCTATTGGTGTTTTCTGGTTTGCAATTTACTGCAACTTATCGGCAACTACTTAAAAACATTTGCAAGAACGGATGGACATCGTGCTTGAGTAGCGTCCATATCAGTTCAGAAGAAACAGTATTGTGTGTCAGTTTTTAGTTTTCGTGTTATAGCATGTAACAATTGAAATTTTGCCTTCGTCAAGGTAAGGCAAACCATTTATTTAACACATTTTAACTATTGATACATTGACAGGATGTTTTCTTTGTGTTCGTTGTGTGTTGTTGAATTTTACACGTTGTAGTTTATAACAGAGATATTCATTGATTTAACAGTGCAACACGTCTAGGGATGGGGCATCCCGTCTAGCAATACGGGATGGGGCAATACAGTATTGCAAACACCCAAGTTTGCCCCATTACCCCATTATGCCCCGTATCAGCATTGATTGTGTAGTTTGAACTACCGGGCTTGAAACATTTATTAGTAATTCCGGGTCTGAATAGGCGCTTGTTTCGTAACATTTCAGGATGGTTCGCACATATAAAAGGAAAACAACGGTTGCAAAGTTGGGAGGAGGAAAAGATGGAGGCGGCGATTGAAAATGTAATACGTGGTGAAATGGGATATTATATAGCTTCCCGGCAGTTCAACATTCCCCAGAATACGTTGGAGAGGCGTTGTAACAAGGAAAGAGAAAACCCTGAAACTTTCCAGAAAAGAATGGGACTTTTCCAGTCTGTGTTTACCTATCAACAGGAGTGCGAGTTATTAAATTGCTTAGTGGAAATGGAGAGGTGACTTTTCAGTCTAACTGACAATGAGGTGAGGGAATTAGCTTTCCAATTAGCAGAAAGAAACGAAATTCAACCATTTCCTTTCAATAAAGAAGAGAAAAAGGCTGGAATTGACTAGTTAAGAGGATTCATGAAGCGTCACCCTGAAATAACAATTTGTAAACCAGAAGCTACATCGGGAGCTCGTGTGATGAGGCTCAACAAGGTAGCGGTTGCCAAGTTTTTTGAGCTTTTAGCTGGAGTCATTGACGAACATCATCTCTCTGCAGAAAATATTTACAACGTAGATGAAACGGGAATAACTGAATCCTAAAGGACATTCAAGAGTTGTCTCAGCAAAAAGGGAAACGTGAAGTTGAAACAGTAACTTCAGCATTGAGAAGAGAAACAGTTGCGGCAGTGATTTGTTGTTCAGCTACAGAAATTTACATGCCACCTATGATGAGTTATCCTAGAGCAAGGATGCAGAAGGAATTTGAGGCGGACCTTTCATCTTGATCATAGGCAGAAGTAAGTGCTACTATATGGATCACCGAAGAACTTTTTCTCAAATGGTTCAAGAAGTTCCTAATGATTTCAGAAGCGTCTACAAGTAAATCAGTTCTGCTTCTTCAAGATTGTCACAGTACTCACACGAAAAACTTTAACATAATTAATATGGCGAGGGAAAATGGGGTACTTTTGCTTTGTCTGCCTCTTCACTGCTCCCACCGACTACATCCGCTTTTATGAGACCACTCAGCAAGTTCTATGAAGGTCAGGTCAGGAAATGGAGTAGAACCAATTACACAAAAGTTGTTACTCTCCAAGTCATCTCTCAACTCTTTGGCTTTGCATTTTTGCAGAGTGTTTTTATTGTGGCAGCTCATGGTCGAAATCTAATGAGGGTTGGATTTTCTGCATGAAATGTCATCGATGGTACTACAATTCGTGTGCCGGGATTGACAGTAAAGTCGACAAAATTCAATACTACGGTATGTTCTGTTAGAAAAAGCTTCAGTCTACCAATTCTTCACATCCTATTTGAGACTTAATAGTTGTTCTGTATTTTTTTTCATCGTAATAATACTTTTCCAATATTAGGTTCAAATTAGCAATTTGGTTGGTTTTTTTAACATTCAATTTGCAAATCTATTTAAGTTGATTTAGTATCGGGAAATATTACAAATTAAGTGACAATTGTTACACATACTGTTCTATGTAAATCTGAGTAAGCCTTGTAGTGTGTACAATTCACAATGGCCACAAAAGTTTTATTTTTCTAAATAATGTCTAGCTCAGAATGTAGCCTAGAATTTTAAAGTGATTGTCAACATTTATTTGAAAAAGTAGGTATAGTTTTTTTTACTTATCTTTTGTTATAATTATTTGATTATTAGATCTAATAAACATGTCATAAGATTCCAGATGAGTTGTTTAATAGTAACATCTTGTTGTTTTATACTGACAAGTTCATATTAGAGCTGGGCATTGTAGATCTAGTAGTGTACGGGACAGTACGGGGTTGAATAAAATCCTATGTCCGTCCCATTATGCCCGATGTATGGGGAATATTGGAGACAAGTTCAATTTTTGGAATAAGCTAAGCAAAAATGGCCAACAAATAATTTTCAAACGATTTGCTCGTGACATATAACAAATAAATGTTGAACGTGTTTACCACAAACAACTTACGACAAATGAGCTATTGGTTAGGTTAGGTTACGGCAAATGTCTTCGCTTCCCCGTTATGTCCTCGTTCCCCTATGCTTCCTTAATTTATTCGTGAACTTTTGAAATTCCAAAAATTCGTATTCGTATGAATATCACTGGAGAAACAAAATATAAAAATCTATTTATTCTTTTGCACACGTTATGCATTTATGGAAAGAGTAGTGGCAGCGTAATGGGGGCTAGCGGTGCCCATGGCGCTGGGTCCTACCTGTCGAACGTTTAGTCAGTGTCAACAAATTGGTCTCCATATCTTATCCTATAACATATAGGATGAGTTAGTATCTGTACACACTAGTTTCTATTATGATATGGAGCTTCTTCTGCTAACTTTGGTATGGTTCGTATATGTAACGCCTTTATCATGGTGGTATTCTGTACTTGATACGAAGGGAACTCCCTTCTTGAAATATAACCCGTAACCTGAGACATACAACTTTTATCGCACTAATTTGGAGGTGGGGTATTTTACCCCACTCGAAAACTAAGCAGTTTTTAATATTCTGTATGACATTACAGAATCAAATTATGTTTATTATATCTAGGAGAATATATGCCATCAATATAACATAAAAGATACCTATTTGTTATGCCAATAAAGCGTTATTTCCAGCCAGTTTTACTTTAAACAATATTGAGACATATGTTTCACCCGTAAGCTTGGATGTAGGATAGATTCTACCCCAGATACTTACATCTTTGCTTTTCTTAACTAAAGTCACTTCCTTTTGCCAATATAGCTTTCTCCTCCCACTCACTGAAACTTTGATCATCAGTTCACGCCCGGTTTCTCGATGTGGAAGCCTTAATTTTTCCTTTAAAAGGAAGAAAGCAAACACTTTATTAAAATATTTCATTCAAGTCCACACACAGGTCTGCGACAGTTGCGACCTGTTCACTTTCTATACGCTTTTTCATCCCGTCAAAACAATCAAATAGAAGTCATGAGCAGAACTGCTCGATACTTCCTGCATAAACGCTATCATTTTTACTCTCTCTACTCTTCTCAAAATTCTTCATTGCCTCGCACCTCTTCCAATACCACGATAGGTTCGCCTGATGATTCTGCCATGGAAGTTGAGGGTTTTCTGCAGCCCAAGAAAACAGCTAAAGTTACACCGGCTGTGACCTCTCCACCGATTTCTACTAATAATTCATTTCAAGCGCTAGATCCAGACACTTCTGTAGATTCTCATTCAAAATCTGATCAAACTAAGAATAATTCAGTCAAATGTTCAAATTCACCTAAGACACCTGCAATCTTTATTTATGACATTAACAAGAGATATCCGTTCTGTAAAACTTTGGCAGCCATTTGTTCTGAACGTCCAATTATACATCACACAAGTGACTTCATTAAATTCCAAACTAAAAGTAAACATGATTTCGAAAAAATCCAAACTTTTTGCCTTCAGCAGAAGCACCAATTTGCTGTAGAAAACAAACGTAATGATCGTCCATTAAAAGTTGTTATAAGGAAGCTGCCTATAGACACAGCAGTTGAAGACATCACAGCGGACCTGTCTCTCCAAGGCTTTTCCGTCATTTCAGTGAGTCAACTGCACGGCAAAGATGTAAACTCTCAGAAGCAAATCAATTATCCATTATTCTTGGTAACACTTAATAAAGATCACCTTCCATCTGACATTTTGAAAATGAGATATTTACTACACCATGTCATATCAGTTGAAAAATACAGAGGTCCGACTACAGTGCAATGCCACAAATGTCAACGCTTTGGACACGTCCAAAAATCGTGTTTTAATCTTCCAAGATGCCTCAAATGTGCTGCCCTTCATCTCACAGCTGATTGTCTTAAGAAGTCCAGAGACGAACCGGCCACCTGTGTTAATTGCGGTGGTCCCCATCCAGCAAACTACAGGGGTTGTCCCACCTTGAAAAAGCAGATACCCAGACGCCAGCCTGACCCGCCACCAAAAAATGAAGATTCTGCCAGGAAATCATCTTGGGGAGTTCCTGTCCCTTCAGAAAAGAAGAAGCCTTCAGCTAATACTACAGATGTATTTTCTTCACTGAAAGACTTTTTTCAATTTTTCAAAGATCTCTCATCCTCAGATCTCATTGATACACTTTCACAAGATCTCCAGCGCTTCAGTTCAACTGAAAACATGATGGATAAACTTCCAATTGCCATCGAAATACTGCAAACGATTTTTTCAGCAATGAAAAAATAAAATGATTTTCTTCTTAGATCTTTACAATTGTATTCCATCTAAAGCGATCAAGTTCATCTTTTACATCTGGCACCTTCTCCTCTCTCATAATTTAGAGACCACCTCACATTTATATTTTCATTTTACATACGCATTAGAACTGCGACAGTTGCAGTCTATTTCAAATTTCATTTTACTTTCTTTCTCAATACCGTCAACAAAACCTAGTGAAGGCAGGGGCCCCAAAAGGCTCGAAACTTCTTTGTTTTTACAGTTTTTCGAAACGTCAATTTTCAACGGTCCAATCAACCACACACACTCACACTCAGAAAGTAAAAGGATATGGAAGCGTGCGGAGCGCGTGTTTCTTAGCTCTTGCCCTTGAACGGTGCCTGAATCAGTTGACGGAAAGTGCTTGGACACTCGCCGGTAACAGAAAAAGCGAAATAAAATAAATAATTAAATAGTAATTTGAAAGAGAGAGACGGTAGTTCTCTGTAAGAGGTAAAGAAGTACTGCACCCAGCCCACTTTCGGTGGCCAAGGTGGTACTTCCTCCCGGGAAAATGGCCGATGCTCAAATGTCGCCCCCCTCACACCTGACCCCACCCCTCCTCAAACAAATATCTCTGTTGTTACTCTCAAGCATGTAGATTCTCACTTGAAATATGCTTCTCAAACGAAGGCTCAGCGTAAACGAGGACACCAAGATCAAACTACGGATCCAAAGAAAACACAAAAAGTAAAATTGTAAAGCGAGCTTCTTTCGCAACAAACTTCAAGCCAAATGTTAGGAGAGCTCCTAAATCTGCACATACTATGTCAGATACCTCTTCTAAAGGTTCAAATAAAGATGTACCTAACATATATTCTGAGGAAGAATATCCTTCACTTCAATCTAACGATACCGATACCGACTCCAAATCTGAAATGGAACATGATGGTTATTCTTTTCCCAAAAAGGTTAACAAAAAGAAAAGTCACAATGGCCCTAAACAAATCAATATTGCAAATAGATTTGATCCATTAGCAGAAGATAATAAAACTAAAACAAACACGGAACCAGTACCTCCAAAGCCACCTCCAATTTACATATATGAAATCAAAAACAAATATAACTTCAGTCGAACTCTTGCCAATATCTGTAAAGAGCAAGTTCACATCAAGCAAACTAACGATTTCATCAAATTCCAAACCACCTCTGCCACTGATTATGACAAAATCATAGCCTATTGCCAGCAAACTAAACTACAGTATGCAACAGAAATTCCAAAAAAAGGACAGACCACTGAAGGTTGTTATACGAAAATTACCTATAGATACACTAACCCGGGATATCTATCAAGATCTTGTAGATCAAAACATACCAGTTATCACAGTTACTCAAATGCATGGTAAAGATAAGGACACTCAAGAGAGGATTCCCTATCCTTTATTCCCGGCGTCGCTTCACAAAGAACACAATGTAAATGATGTCTTTAAACTAAAATACCTGCTCAGCTACACAGTACTAATTGAACCTTACAAAGCTCCAGCAATATTACAATGTTTTAAATGTCAAAAAATAGGTCATTCCAGCACATGTTGTTTCAACACACCAAAATGCGTCAAATGTGCTGAAGGACACTTTGCCAAAGATTGTCCCAAGAAAACGAGGGACACACCTGCCAAATGTGCAAACTGTGGAGGTGACCATCCTGCAAACTATCGAGGTTGCAAAACTCTACAAGCAGCACTCAATCGCATCAAAAGGCAGCCACTTCTACTACAAAATCTCCAACAGGTAATGCAACTACCAATTCTTCAACTTATGCAAACAAAATGGCCCAGAAAACAGAGCGCAACAGAACCAACAAGATCTCAAACAAAAAGAATGAGGACACTGCTGCTGAAACTGAAACCACTCCATCATTTTCTGACTTCTTCTCAACCATAAAAGACATTTACAACCTATTCACAGGCTTAAATAAATCCAACATATTTCTGAAACTCAAACAAGGTCTCATAAGATATCAATCCGCCAAATCATTTGATGAGAAAATACAAATCATTGCCGAAGTCTTTTTCTCTATGATTGATGATGGCACACAATCATAAAGCAGCTACAAGGAATATTCGATTAGCATTCTGGAATGCAGACGTAATACTATCACAAACAGAACAATTCAAATACTTCCTTCGAGAACATAAAATTGATATCCTGTTACTTCAAGAAAGCCATCTAAATCCTCATGATAAGTGGAAAATACATAATTATCAAATACTACGCACAGATCGTCTTGAAATCAAAGGAGGCACTGTCATATTATACAAATCACACCTACCTCTACAATCTATAGATCTACCTGAACTTCAAACTCTTGAAGCCACTGGAGCTAAATTAGAGACGCCTGACTCTCCAATAATATTCATCTCCGCTTATAAAAAACCTAATACACCAATACAGACTGAAGACATCAGAAAACTATGTCGACTTGGTAAAAGGATAATCATTGCTGGTGATCTCAATTGCAAGCATCCTTTTTGGAACTCACGAATATCAAATCAATCTGGAAAAATTTTATACAGAGATCTCAAATCCTTAGATGTAACGCCAATCGCAACACCAGATCCCACTTGCTTCCCACATAACGGAGCGCGACCAGACATTTTAGACATCGCACTCATCAAAGGATTACACATTTCTGACGGGCCTTTCACTGTTCATGCTCTGGCCTCTGACCATATCCCAATAAGAATTGACATACATCAACTAAATTTACAATCTCCACCATCATTACCTCCAACTTATTCTGTAAACTGGGACCAATACAAACGCATTATTACAGACACCACCAATACGCAAATAAAACTTAACACTCTCACTGAAATAAACAATGCCGTAAATTTGATCACAGCCAATATTAAATCTGCAATACGCATCTCTACCAGTAAAAGCACGTCCATAAACAACACTACAGACACAACTACCCCAGCGCAACTTCCCACACATTTTCTTATAATGCTCAAACGCTGGGCACGGAAAAATGGCAAATCACTCGAGATCCAAGATGGAAAACTTTATGGAACAACTTCAACATCAAAGTTAAAAATAGACTTAAAAGACAGCAGATACAGACATGGGAAGCAAAGCTCAAAACACTTCAGAAACCAAATCATGAATTTTGGAAATTGACTCGCTACTTCTCCAAACCTCAGAATACAAAAGCAATTCATCCACTACATGGACCAAATGGACTGGCCTTTACTCCGGAAGACAAAGCTCAACTTTTTGCCGACCAACTCGAAAATCAATTTGACCTAAATCCAAAAAAATATCATGAGGATACAATTCAACTTGTTAATAATCATATCAACAATGCTCCACTAGACAATCTGTTTGACCCATCTGACCTCTGCACTCCTAGAGAAGTACAAAAAATAATTAAAAATCTTCGAGGTCGCAGTGCCTCCGGACCTGACCAAATACCGCCTGCAGCATTAAAATATGCTCCAAGAAAATTACTTGTCCAACTGGGAAGATCATTCAATGCTTTACTTGCACAGTCACTTTCCAGATGAGTGGAAACTTGCTAAGGTTGTTCTAATACCTAAAATTAGCAAAGATCACAAATTTCCAGTCAACCATCGACCTATCAGCCTACTCACTACACTAAGTAAAATATATGAACGCATTATTCATAAACGTTTGCAAACTCATATAGATTCTCATGAAATCTATCCGCCTCATCAGTTTGGCTTCAGAAAAGGATTTGACACCACTGCTCAATTAGTTCGAATTATTGAATATCTGACACTCCAGTTTAATGCCAAGAAACATACTTTTGGAATATTTTTGGACTCTTCAAAAGCCTTTGATAAAGTCTGGCATGATGGATTTGTCTATAAGCTCATGCAACAAAATTTCCCACATTACCTAATCTGACTAGTGCAAAATTACCTTAGCAACAGAAAATACTTTGTATATCATTTGGGATCAACATCTTCACTCAGACAAATCCTTTCTGGTGTTCCTCAGGACTCTGTATTAGGGCCATTACTTTTCAATCTTTATACTGCTGATATTCCAACTACATCTCAAACACAAATAGCTACTTTTGCGGACGACATAGCTATATTTGCATCTGACAAACACCTCCGATATGCACAACTATTTGCTCAACTTCACTTACAACAGCTTGAGGATTGGACAACTAAATGGAGGATCAAATGAAACCCTGATAAAACATACGTAGTTCCTTTCACACGTAGAAGACTTCGTGAAGCTCAACAATTCACGTTATTTGATAATCAATTAAATTACTCAAATTATGCCCGATATCTAGGAGTTGACTTGGACCGTAAGCTCACCTTTCGACAACATTTGCAATCGACAGCTAAAACAGCCACAATGAGAGTAATCGCACTATATCCACTTCTACACAGTTCTGTTTTCTCCATAGAAACACGTTTGCACATCTACTTCATGATGGTCCGCTCATTTCTAACATATGCTGCACCTGCATGGAAACACGCTTCGCCAACTCATCGACAGCTTTTACAACGAGTTCAAAATCGGACTGCTCGCATAATCACTGGTCACACACGTGACACCAAAATACAACAACTTCATGAAGATCTTGACCTACCATATCTATCTGAATTCATCAATCAACTAACTGTATCTTTCTGGCATCGCATTCAAAATTCGCTGCATGACTCCATAAACCAAATTGGAACAGCCAATCCACCACGACTCACACATCGAATGCCGCATCCACCACCAAATTAATCATATCATATTCAACTATCAATTGACTTATAAAAGTACGCAAACAGTAAGCTGAACCTCCAACTATGTGATTAAGTAACTCAAGCAACAGAAGACAATTCCATCTCCCCATCTCCTCTACCCTGCCCCCTTTTTCCCTCCTAAAATCATCTCAAACATAATTTAACATTTAACTTCAAATCATGATACAATTAGGATTGCGACAGTTGCATCCTAAATCTTTATTACATATACTTCAAATAACTTTTAGACAATTAATCAACGCCAATGGAAGGCATGGATATTATCAGAAACTTCGCAACCTGTAATCTGTCATATACTACTTCGACTTCGACCAATCAACATGCACGGCAGTGCATGCAGCCAAGTTCTCCGCGTCACAAAACGTCAGCACTGCCAGAAGCATGTTATACAGGAACAAGAATTTTTATAGTGAAATCGGCGATTTCGAGGCCCCATACGGAAAAAATATGTTAAAAATAGGAATATGAGCTTCCAAAATTAAGGAGACACGGCAAATATGTGGAGGTGTGCAAAATTTCATATTCGTATCTTGAAGCATATTCGAGTTGTGGACCCCTGAAATTGCGTATTTTATTTTTACTGATCCATTCAGTCAATTGTGATATTTTCTAGGGTGTTAGGAATAAGCTAGAAACATGAAATTTAGCATGAAGGTGAAGGATGATAGAGAGATAAAGGAAAAATTCCGACATTTAGAAAAAGTCACCATCTTTTATTCAAAATGGCCGCCAAACGTAAAATTTCAAAGAATACACAGCCTAAACGGTTGAAGCTAGAAACCCGAAATTTGGTATGAAGGTACATCACCGCTAGTAGGTTAAGAAAATATTACAAAATCTTGAAAAAGTTGTCACCTTGGATCTAAAATGGCGCCAAAATAAAATTTCCATAGAATACACAACCTAAACGGCTGGTGCTAGAAAAACGAAATACTGTATGACGGTACATTATTATTAGTAGGTTACGAAAATATTACAAAGTGTCTCCAAAGACACAATCTTGGAACCAAAATGGCGGACCTCATAATCCATTTTCCACACCGTTTAACCTAGAGATACGAAATTGGGCATAAATGTGTATTATCAAGAGTAGGTTAAAAAATATTACAACATTTTGAAGACGTGGCCATCTTGGATTCAAAATGGCAGCCCATTCATTCAAAATTAAGTTACATTTTATACGTTTGAACAAAGCATCAAACAATCAATGATCAATCTAACGGAAAGGTAGAGAGCAGCGCTTCTCCTTGTGGTGGTGGATAGCTGAACTAACACTAAGAATGTAGATCACTGAGCTGTAGGTCCAAGGCTACGGGTTAATGATTCTTAGCTCCCATGTTTGTACTATGGTGGATTGATAGATTATTCAGAATAAAGATAATGCGTATATTTGAAGTTAATCGTTGACATCTTAATCTAAGTGAAATATTAATGCAATCAAACAATTAATCATGGTATCTTGTCTTACGTACTATTTCAATATACAGATAAAAATCTTCATTTTATAAAGTGTAGTAGAATTAACATCTTTTCAACAATGTCAAGTCTTTGTTGAAATATAATTTAAAATTAAAAGTATCTTTTTTCAACGAATAACGATTAATCAACGAATTAAACCGAAAATCGACGATTAAAACACGTTTCTGTGCTACTGGGGGTATGAGAATTGTGCAAATGGACTTGGTGTTATAAATTATTTTAACTGATAAAGGAAGCAACTGAACTTTTGATAACCTCTTGCTAAACAAATTTCGTAATCGATAAAATCATTAAGTTTGTTTTTGTAATTCCATTTTCTTTCATAGAAACTCTTAATGTTCTATGAAATTATCGTCGCCCTCCTCAAACCTTATGAATTATGTATAAGGTTTTAGATAAAGCAAAAACTCTCATTAACCCACTTAAATGTAAAACGATGCATGTTGTGCTCGAGTACTAACTTTCACGGAACAATCCTGTAACAACATTTTGCGAACCTTCTGGTGACATCATTTTTTTTGTCGTTCTAATAACTTCATCTACTGTCTTCTTTCCGGACGGATGGGGTTCTTCTGGGCTCTTCTGACTTTGTTTAAGGCAACATAATATGGATAGATAAAAGGAGTTTCACCAACCACATGCTTTTTGCTCTTGTGCGAAGGTTTCCAAACATCTGCTTCACTATTTGACAATGTTGGAAAATATTATGAAAACTTTCATTCAGAAAGCTAGAAAAAACTTTTCCTTAAGTGTTAAAATTTCATACAACGTCTCTGAAAATAATCAACCTATTTTTACGAGACGCAATGATAGACTAGTCTCATTTGAACACGTGTGGACAAGAAGAATGTAGTTCATAGTGCCGTATTCTCCGCAATCATATGTTCATGAAAAAAATGCATGCGCGATAAGAATTATCTGTGTCAAGTGAACGTTAGTAGCTCGGATATATCACAAGTGATTTAACGACATTAGCAAGCGATAGGTCATGCGCATCAAGTTTGGTCATAAATCGAGCTTTGTATTAAAATACTCGTATACAGAATAATATTGTTAGTTCAATAATCTCTCTCTGTGTGTATTTCGAGTACCGGAATAATATATTTTTCAATGCCTCTTCATACAGGGTGTACCAGAAATAATTGCGCCAACTTCTTGAGGTGATTATTCACATCAAACCAAGAAAAACAAATGTAAAGAAATTCCGAAATCTGATTAGCTCTGGAAGTAAAGGGCTTAAATCACAGCGATTTCTATGCTTGCCCTATTAAACCATCCCTTTACCTTGACAATGAAATTCTTAGGTTGCGAAATCTCTCTATGCGGCACTTCGTCAATCAAAAACATTGCCTAAATAAATGTATCGAGTACATACTTCGAGTGTGACTTGCTAAGTCGACACTGCTTAGGTCATCATGTGTCGAGTTATACCGTCATTTATGACGATGTCGTAGTGACTTTATGCGCTTGTAACTCCGAAACTAATCTGATTTCGGAATTTCTGCAAAAGAACATTTTCCTTGGTTTCTTGTGAATAATCGCCCCACAAAGTTTGCACCATTATTTTGCAGACACCCTGTATATCACTAACTCCGTTAACACTCAATAGCGAGCGCAATACATTTGTTCTAGCATGGTTATTTGAGTCCATGATTTCAAACAACTAAAGATCGATTTGCTTTAGGTAATTTTTTTTTCTGTTCCTAACCCTAAATCTAAATTTAGGATCCTTTATTCTAAATCTAGATCTACATCTAGATCCTTTATTCTAAAGTTTCCAGTGTTGTTCCCTTTGCTCTCTCGCATTATTTTATTTTTCACCAGTAAAACCAATTGAAAACCTAAACTGAAAAGCATCCCAAGTCCACCGGAGCAGCATTTTTCAGCAGGAACGAAAAACACTTCAAGGTCTTCGTATATTATCCTATTCAGCGGAAATTATTTTGTATTAAAAAGGATTTCTGTGGTGGTATTAAGATGTAATATTTATGCAAGTTGATAGCCCTTTGAACATAGATACCAACGAACAGAAAAAGTCCAAATACGAAAAAAAAAAGTGGACTCGGTATGTTTTTCACTTCAGGTCTTCAATTATGTCGTAAGATATTCATTCCTTTTCCTCGTACTTACAACTGTTCCATTGTACTATAGTAAGTACGACACATACGGTACCTGCATCGCCTCGTCGGTTATAGTGGAAGTAGAGGACGAACGATTTTTGCAGTTAAAAAAACTAACTCGAGAAATAATCGATCAAGTTCCGCCACAATCGCCGACGAGACCATGCATGCACCGAAGGGGAGTTGATACCGCGAGATGACTTAAAGAGACAGCAATATATGTTACTGTTCACTGCTAACAGGATGTTAACCTTGTTCAAATAAAGCTCGAATTGCCCCTGATTCAATTTAACAAATAACAAATTTATTGTGCTTAATTGACAGTAACAAGAACCAATAATAAATAAGTATTTCATATACCTAAGGCACTTGTAAGAATGTTGAAATATTAATAATTAACGAAATTCTATTTCGTTCATTTCAAACCACGCTGTGACTGCTCGCCCTATCATGGCGGACATTGTGAAACCTCAATATTTCATAAACTACATAAAAATATGCCAAACGCAAAAATGAACCATTATACATTACGTGAAATACCCCGGAACATCAATTGGAGCACCATTGTTAATAACACAAACCAACAGGGTTAAAATAGAACATAGCACTATTTGGCCTAACTCCAGCACAGAATAATTACGAATATACAATATAGATAAATTTTACATCCATAACATTGGATGTTACACGTACCGATTTCCTTGTCTAACTGCAGAGCAGGAAGACAAGATGGCGCGACCAACCTCGACCGACAACAGCGCCATGACCCAAAAACTAACTCCAAGATGGCAGATCAAAAACACAAAATTTCACTAAATATACAGGAAAAACACCCTTACCAGAAATACAGTATAACAAAATAATCATGATCACTCATACTAATATACTGCACAGTACAAGAGTTCCCTCCACAAAAACAATAAGACGACGAAGGAGGCATATTGAGCATCAAAAACACCAGCAAATAAAAACCATGAGAATCACAACTTATTTTGGATGTAATCTTGAAAAATACTTTTTCAAGAGAGAGACATGACTGCATGCTCTCTTTCCATCATCATCAACGCACGTTACGGTGTTCGGAGTGCGGAAAGAGTCTATCTTATAAGGACCGCGATAAACATTGCTCAAAGACTTCGTAATATTATCCTTCAAAGAAGATTGAACTTGAGCGCGAATTAGAACCTGGTCACCTACTTTGAATGTTACCGGGGCCATCCTCTTATTATAGATCCTCTTTCTCTCTTGCCACACCTTGTCCATGTTGTTCATGGCATTTCTCCACACTTCCTCATTGTTAGGTATATCTTTATCTTTTATCTCCCATTTGGTTAGCAAATGATCCAAGGGCTCACGTCCTAGGTACATCCTAAAAAGAGAGTACTTGAGCTCGCAGTGCAAGGCTGAATTTAGACAATGTTGTAGCTCCGGGAGGAACGTACTCCATCTTGTCTGCTTATCTCCAAGATACGTCCTTAGGCTTTTCTTGATTGTTTTCACGTACTTTTTCACAGAATTACTGCCAGGGAAAAATGGACTAGACCGTATGTGTTTCATCCCTAAACCATACACAAATTGCTTAAAATAATTAGACCGCCAGTACCCGGCTCCGTCAGTACTGATCGACTCCACAAACCCAAACTGGCAGAATAATTTATATAAGGCTCTGGATATCGACTGCGATGTTACAGTACGAAGAGGCACTAAATGCAAAAACCTACTAGCATCATCAAGACACAATAACACTGGACTGAATCCGAAACTAGTTGGAAGAGTTCCAGTTAAATCCAGATACCAGTGTTCATGTACCCTTGTACTAAATTTTGAATTAAATTGGCCTTGTTTCTTCTGGTTACTAGCCTTCGCTAACTGGCATTCATGACATGATCTTACATAGGCTCTTACCTGAGAAATTAAATTATAACGTGTAAAATACTTGGTAATCTTACCCACAGTCTTAAAAACGCCTTGGTGCCCCCCACCCTCTGGACACCACTGTGATAGAACCACAAAATCATGCTGTGTAATTTCTCCGGTAAAGCTATTTTGTAAGGATTCGTTTTTGCCCTAGTTCTTTTGTACAGCAATGACTTAACTAACTTGTAATCACCAGTGTTGCCACCCTTGGATTCTACCTCCTTGTACACGTCTCTTGTATCGGGTTCCTCTTGTTGATATTTCCTGATATCATCGTGCACCAATGGCAGGGTCCATAAACTGCACAAGTTCCCATGCGTCCCCTTTGCCACTTGACCACCCTCAGGATCTTCCTCTAAAATATCAAACATCATAGGATCATACATTCGGGATAAAAAATCACTGATCATGTTCTGCTTAGACGATATATGTTTGATGGTAAAGTCGAATTCCATTAGCCTTTGTATCAAATTCCCATATCTTTTCATGCTCCGGGGTGAGCGGATGGTATACATCAGTGGGAGGTTGTCCGTGTATACTACGAAGTGATTGCGAAGAAAATGCCTGTAACGCATAATTACGTTATATAACGCCACTAATTCGATTAAATAGGCAGGTCTATTAAAATCAGCTTGTTTTAATCTGCGACTGTAGAACGCACACGGTCTCAGTCATCCATTCTTATCCTTCTGTGAGATCACTCCCCCAAGACTGTGCAAGGACCCATCACAGTGTACATAAAATGTATCGTTCAAATCCGGGATCTTCAAAACAACATTGTCCCGGAACTTTTCTTTGATGGCATCCAAGGCCTCTTGTTGTAATTCACCCTAGCGAAACGATTCTTTAGCAGATAATAGTTTAGTAATAGGTTCTAGTATATGAGCATAACCCTCTATGTAGGCGGAATAGAAGTTGAGGAAACCTACTAATTTCCTTACGGCCCTTTTGTTCTTCGGGGTAGCAAGTCGTTGTATGGCTTCAACTCTAGATGGTAACATCTCCATCTCACCCCTGCCAACTAAAAAGCCCAGAAACTGCGCTTGACTTTGGAAAAGACTGATCTTATCCGGGGCAATGGTCAACCCTACTTTGCTTCATTCTGTCAAATACTTTACGAAGCAATCTCTTATGTTCTTCGATCCCCGATGACATAACCACGATGTCGTCATAATGGAAGAACACTCCCTCATCTTCCAACCCGGCGAAAACATCTTTCAACTCTTTCAAGAGCGATTGCGATCCAATCTTCATCCCCATTGGAATACGCTGGAATTCTAACAGCTGGCCATCTAACACAAAAGCAGTGTATTTAGAACATTTCGATGATAGCTTGATCTGAAAATAACTTTTTCTAGCATCAAAAACCGAAATTACATTCGCAGTAGCTAATTTCGCAATGCTTTCCTCCAAATTAGGACAAACATACCCATCTCCCTGAATGACACTATTCAAACGGGAATAGTCAATTATCAAGCGCTTGGAACGTGATTTAGAAGGAATTAGAAACGCGGGAGAGCGGTACTCAGAGACAGACTCTTTCACCACTCCGTCACGCAACAATTCATTAACTATTCGCTTTGCCTCATCTCTATCTGCCATTGATATATGATACGGTTTTTCACACACAACATAATAATTCTTAACCTCGAATTCATATTCAAAAGTAGTAATCATACCTATCCTATTAGTGATAACTTGGTCATATTCGGTTAAAAATTGGTCAGTAAATAACTTTAAACTAGCATCCTTCCTTAACAAATTAACATCAATTTTGTTTAAAATATCATAGCTTTCCTCTGCTGTCATTTGTAAACCACTACCCGGGCACAAATTATCATGCGGAACTTCATCCCCCACATACTCATACATTAGTAAATCGTTAGGGTAACGTTGGTATAGATGCTCATCCAGATATACAATATATTCATTAATTTCTAATTTATTTTCAAGGTTTGGATTAAGGATATAATGCAGTTCATTTAACGACGTAGAATTGGCATAGTTCCGTTCCCTGTTATCCCTCGGGCTACCTTGTCTCTTGTTTACTCTACTCCCACCTGGTCCCCTTCTACTTTGTCGTTGAGGCAGCGGCTGCTGCTTGGACACCACAGTTGACTGCGTTGACTGTTGAAGTGCCTCCTGATCCGGCACCTCCATTGGTTGCACTGGCTGAAACCACCAGGTCACCTGACCTTGACCACTGGACCGCTGTTGCTGGATTTCAAAGTGCAGGTTATCCAGGCCGTGTGACAACCCTCTCATCCCCCTAGATTGCGTGGCGGAGGCTGAGCTGATCTCACCGCACCTGGAACGAGATTGAACAGCGGGAACAGTATCTTCATGAAGGGTCGCTACCTTACCACTACTTTCTAACACGTTATGGAAAGGTAGTTCTACTTGCAAAGTTTCAAAGCTAATAGTTCGTGAAAGAAAACTTAAAGTTATCAAATAACTTTCAAAAGCTTCAGCACCTAAAAACATATCAGCTGGTAAGGAATCATGAATGTAAAACTTCATTTGGGTAGGCACACTACCGACATTCACTGTCAGCAACACCGAAGAAGTAAGGGTAACTAAGTCGGATCCGAGTGTTTTCCCCACAAAACAGTCATTAATGTTCAGCTGAACTTCCAAAATATTTTTCACTTTCTCTAACATTGTTCCACTTATCAAATTCTTTGAACATCTGCTGTCAACAAAACAAATGATGTCACAGTCATACATTGATAATTTGACATAAGCCCCATGTGAATCTAACATATTCATGTTACTATGTACGGCAGAAGTTAACATTTTAGGTTTAGATAACCGATTTGGACAATCTCTAATCTTATGTGGTTGGTTGCACCCATAACATTTAATTTCAGATTTCCCCTTACCACAGTTGACATTAGAATAGACCTGCAACGGAGGAGCGAGCTATGTCAAATACAATTCGTGCTTATAATAACACTCCAGCAACAAATTAAGTTCCGTTCTGTTTTCGGGAATCTTATGGTAGAACAATTTTTCCCGAACGGGCGGAATAACGCCATTACTGAGTACCTTAATGAATCCATTTTCATTGACTTTTATGTTCAACAAAGTTTGTACAAACTCCAACCGTTGTACATATTCCTTCAAGGTTTCACTAGCACCTTGATACCCAAACCAATAAGTAACTGTCAAATTCTGAATAGCAGTTTCAGATAATAAAGAAGTCAGTACATTAGCGCGGAAGGATACCCAATCATTACACTGTCTTTCCGCAGCAATTATAACATCTAACAGCGGGCTATCACATTTAGATCTTAAAGAGAGAACAAAAGCATTATAGGGGATACGCCCCTCCACAAAGAAATGTTCCAGACGGACAAAGAATTCATATAATAGCTGAGGACTTCTACCGTCACACACCTTCAGTGACAATATAAATCCCTCCAACAAGGACATATGAATCCTTTCTGTTAATTTACTACTCATCTTTGAACTGTCGAGTGGGATAGGACGCCGTCTTGAAATAATTTCACGATTCAAAATTCCCTTCAGGATCGAATCGTGCACCTCTGTCTGACCAGACGAATCAGTGACCGTACCCACATCAGAAACCTTATTTCGCAGTTTTTCTATGTGGTTATTACACAAAATAATTAACGAGGATTCTTTATCTAAAAGTTTTTCATCTTTAACCTGACCTTTTCACTTCCTTGTTGGATCTCTAATAAATTACCAAACAAATTTTCAACTTCCAACAAATTCATATTTTCTATTACTTGGCGTCTTACGTCGCTATCTAGTAAAAACAATTCTTGCAAGGTTAACGTCTCTTCTACAGAGTGCTGAAGATTTGGTGCATGACTCATGTCTACTTTATTAGTTAGGCCTATCGATGTCACGTTATACACAAACGAGAAGCAAAACTAGAACCACCGAATGCAACTTAATCAGGAAGCAGTCAAGTGTACAAAACTCACTTGCACTTTTAGCTCGGGGCAGCATAACATCTCATTCTCTCTTTCCTTAGAGACAAAAAGCGTGCCTGAATTACTGTTGCATTAAAGACAGCTTTATTAATGAATATTTATGCATAAAAAAAGGATTTCGAGATTAGCAGTGATTTTTTTTTATAACGAACGGATACAGCTGTTCTCAAAATAAATTAGACTCTTAATAAAGAATAAATGGAGTTAGACAAGGAAACTTACAATTATGTACTATAGTAAGTACGACACATACGGTACCTGCATCGCCTCGTCGGTTATAGTGGAAGTAGATGACGAACTATTTTTGCAGTTAAAAAAACTAACTCGAGAAATAATCGACCAAGTTCCGCCACAATTGCTGACGAAACCATGCATGCACCGAAGGGGAGTTGATACCGCGAGATGACTTAAAGAGACAGCAATATATGTTACTTTTCACTGCTAACAGGATGTTAACCTTGTTCAAATAAAGCTCGAATTGCCCCTGATTCAATTTAACAAATAACAAATTTATTGTGCTTAATTGACAGTAACAAGAACCAATAATAAATAAGTATTTCATATAACTAAGGCACTTGTAAGAATGTTGAAATATTCATAATCAACGAAATTCTATTTCGTTCATTTCAAACCACGTTGTGACTTCTCGCCCTATCATGGCGGACATTGTGAAACCTCAATATTTCATAAACTACACAAAAATATGCCAAACACAAAAATGAACCATTATACATTACGTGAAATACCCCGGAACACCAATTGGAGCACCATTGTTAATAACACAAACCAACAAGGTTAAAATAGAACATAGCATTATTTGGCCTAACTCCAGCACAGAATAATTACGAATATACAATATATATATATATATATATATATATATATATATATATATATATAT
>JAGDQP010005410.1:3761-57962 GCA_022664845.1 Lepisma saccharinum | reverse complement strand
AGGAAGACAAGATGGCGCGACCAACCTCGACCGACAACAGCGCCATGACCCAAAAACTAACTCCAAGATGGCAGATCAAAAACACAAAATTTCACTAAATATGCAGGAAAAACACCCATACCAGAAATACAATATAACAAAATAATCATAATCACTCATATCAATATACTGCACAGTACACCATGTACCAAGTACTAAATTCAGCGTTCTTTCAATACAGACGATTTTTCTATTTCTTTTAAAATAGGGTGCATTTGGTACAGACGCCCCACGGCCAAAGATGCCCCAAACTCTGTAATTGCTAAATTGTGGCTGGTGGTGGTAGCCCTGATATCGATTACGAAAGAGCATCCGGCAGTCAATGGAAGTATGTGTGTGTCACGCTCTGCACGTCGGCGAGAACTGTGTGGTAAATTTATGAATAAGTCCAATAGTTGTGTCCCCGAAAATGTTTCAGGTTTGCAGTTTGAGTGTGCAGTGCTGTGTCACAAAGAAACGGTAAATGTCCGTGGCTGGCACTTAAGTAGAATGTTCGATTACAACTTGTTTCTTTGAGTGAGCTGACCGTCTTTCAGCAGGGAATGCCAAAGACGCCTCACACGCTGTTGGGGGAAATTGTTGTCGTTCAAAAACCTGATGTTACATGTGCACATATATTTGTTTCTATCTTGTATGTATTTATACACTGTTCTCGCAAAGTGCGAGTCGATCTAGACACATATTTGACATTAATAGTTCCTAAAGTATCATGCTGTAAGTAGTAATGATGATCAATAGGGAAGTTTAGAACTAGGCCACAGATTTGAAGACTTTTATGAGAATTACTGATTACATGTAGAGTTTAAAACAGGTACAGGTGTTTTACAACAGTATACGACTGTTCATGTCACTGACACGACAAAAACGTACTGAAATTGTGTGTTTATAAGTAGTGTGGCACACCAGCCATGATTTTGTACGAAAAGTGGGGGAGGAATTGATGTAAACGTATTTTAAAAAGCCCATCTCAGATAAAATGTACTAAATGAATACTACGGTACCATGAGACAAAAAAAAACATTTGACTGGATACAATATTGTGTATGCGAGAAATGGCTCCATGAAACTTGTATAATTTTTCGCTATGTCTGTCTTAATTGTGGCAGCATAAAGAAACGCAGCACCTCTCAATACGACTGTGCACATGTGAAAGATTATGTAGACATGTGTACTAATTTAGCTTATCCCGGCGTTTTCCTTTTCTTTTCACCGAGGCGTATTTGACCACATTAAAGACGGCCTTTTGCCATGTTTTTATTATTATTATTATTTTGAATACACTACATTGATCTAATATCGATACACTACATTGGCAACTGTAATGATTAGCTTAAATGGAATCCTACACATTTCACTTATTAAAGCTATTCTGCAACTTGAGTTTCATTGCCCAAATCACTGCCGAAAAAGGTGGAGCTCTAGTCACCCTATTTTATACATCAAAGCTTAAAGCGATACCACATAACTTAGCAGTTCTTTCTTCTTCATTTTCTGCAGATACTAAAAATAATTGCGTTCTTAGTTAGCATTTTAATTCTCAAGATTTTGATTCCAACATGTTTTGCTCTATTCAAGAATCTTTCAGCGTCGTTCCTTTCCGTAGAAACGGATATACACATTTCATACTGTCATTCACACCGTGTTCGTATTTGAATTATGGCAGCCTCACTTGAATGACAGACATTTGTGTATGTATTATTACATAGATCTGCCATGTTGGTAACCAGTGATTCTGCCAGTCCCTCCAATGGGGTGTCACTCCACCAAATAGTCGAGCACACCCCCAACGTAAACATTCTTACTGTTAAAAATATATATAAACCCTGCAAAACTCTACTTACAGCTCCTAACTTAGGTATTACACCCCCACATTGAAAATCCTGGCAGAATACCTGCTGGTAACATTCCCACCTTCAACGAATTCTTCCATTACGTTAACAATTTCTATGCTTGAGCCCACAACAAACTTACGACCTGTGTTCCTGTACAGACCTAAGATTTTTTGCATAACATTTGTTAAATATTTCGCCCTATATGACACACAATGAAGAGTTCCAATTGAACACCTATTAGTTGAATCAATTGCTTCAGTAAGTCTCACAAGCTAAGTTTTATTCCCAGTTACCTTCACAGGTTTTCTTCGATTGGTTCACACTCAGTCAATGAAACATGACAGCACTGATATTTTCCGGAATCTTTTCAATCACCAAAATATGATTATCTTCCTTCGTCGTGGATATATCTGCTGTTCTGTAAAGATTTTTGACATTTCAAACTCATCCCGTAAACTTGCTTCACTTTCATTTCTTGCTGTTTCTCTCCGTATTCTTTCTCCTTCATGTGCTTGAAGTTTTTGTTACAAATAATCAGTAATTTTCCACCTAGAACCTGCAAGTTACACATTTTAGTCCGGCTCACTAGCGCTGTCATTAGTTTGAAAAAGCTTTATCCTCAGTATTCCTAATTAATTTATAAAGAAAACAGAAGTTTTAATTTGTTCTTTGGATTTCAATCTATTGTTAATAGTTGCTTACCGCATTCTCTTCGACTTGAAGAAAAGGAAACAAAATTAATTAGTAGGAATAATAGTTAAATATACGGGTTTTATTTGGTAACATTAATAATGTATACACTTGTTATAATATTTGTTACCGGTAAAAAAAAACTAAATACTATTCTAAATGAACTAAATATGAAGACACAGGAAATTGTGCTCTGTCCATTTTTGCCCAAATCCAGATAGAAGTGCCATCTGTTAACTCTTTTAAGGGTCCTTTTAACTAATTAATTTACTGAAAATGTGCGCTGCCGTCCATTACAAGTGAATCTTTATTTTGATGTCCAGCTTTACGTACTTATGGTTCTACATTTTTTTAAACATTCTCTTGTAAAACCAACGAAATTTACAAAGCACTTTCTTTTCTGTGGTTTTATTTAGAATTCAAATATGAATATAATGGTTTTATTATAGACAAAACGAAAGCGCCCCCGTATAAATTCAAATTATCTTATAACGTATGGAGAATACTAAGCGATTGAAAAGGATTGCCAGTTTTAGAGTTACATTCATCGTTTTCCTCACCGTTTAAGATCATGACGAATCAAATAGTATATTGTTCATCTCTGTGTGACTTGTAGTTACTGAGATCTATGGGGATAAAAAGAAACATACAGATGGAGAATGCTAAGTGATAGAAAAGGACCTGCCAGTTTTATACTTTTTATGATATGTTATTCCATGGTTTAAGATTATTACGAATGGAAAGGTGTATGGCTCAGCTTTGTTGGAATTGCGCATATTGTCGATCTAGGGGAGGGAGCACAAATGGAGAATACTAAGCGATTCAAAAGAATCTACCAGTTTTAGAGTCACATCCATAGCTTTCCTCACCGTTGGGAACCATGCGAAATCTAACGGTATATAGATTATATCTGTGTGACTTGTAGTTATTGAGATCTAGAGGGAACAAACATACCATGTGAAAATAGGTAGGCAACATGGAGAAAACTAAGCAACTGAAAAGGACCTGTCAATTTTAGAGTCAAAGTCGTAATTTTCTCAACCGTTTGAGATCAGGACAAATCGAACGGTGTATGGCTCAACTCTGTTTGACTTGTAGTTGCTGAGATCTAGGGGAGGAGACAGACAGGACAAACCCTAAATCTTCCCTTATTCACTGACATTCATACGGGTGCGCTAATAACAATAAGCAAGTAAATATCAAAGCATGAAGCTATTAACAGAATAGTTTCGTTTCTGGCAGATGATGCCAGCATTGCCTAAAGATGGCAGAAATCATGAATGATTACGATAGAAAGAGAACAATAGAATGTTTTAATCATCTCAATAAATTTGTAACCAATTTTAAACGTTCAAAAACGACATTGAAAAAAAATATCTTTCATTTAAGAAAATTAAAACTTCCCAACATGAAAGAGGTGATAAACTTGTGCCTGCAAAACAGAATTCTCTTTCTTTTCTAAAATACGTATGGTCTCAGATGTATGGACTTGACTATGATTGTCGCTCTCAATTTTTGGTATAGTAGTTACGGAAGTACCGCGGAAGTTGAATAAAAACTAGCATTTAGTCTTTTTATTTAGATTATATTTATGGGTCAGACATAAAGTAATGATTAAGCCATCACATGTGGATTGTTTGAGGAAAGGTATGGAAAGATAGGATTAGTTGCAACACCTACTTGTTTTTCATTAACTACAACCAAAGCATGAACTCCAAAAAGGTGAAAATTCCGCACCACTACTCATGAAACTTCTTCATTATGTATGTGTTACGGTGCCATTCATCTCATACGTACTAACGACAAATAATAAAAGTAATCCAACTATTGCAATACATGGGGCAGGTTACAACAGCATGAGGGGAATATTGAAACATAAAAAAATATTGCGTATATCTTGCCAATATATTAATATACATGTAATGAAAATACTTGATTATTAATAAAGGGTGACCAAATAAAATCCCACATTTAAAATGCTAGTAACACAAAAAGTATTGCAGATACAAACTTGTTTATTGAAAAATATAAAGGAGAATTGAAAGCAGTTTGTAAAGACAAAGGTTTGAAAAGCGTCTGGTAAGTGTTTATATTTTGAAAATAACGTTTGGTAAGTGTTGTCCATTCTTAGCAATACATATTTACCGTAAATGTTGCACCCTTCTCTTCATAAAATAAGGGCCAATAACGCCATCTTTGAAAATTGCGCAAATAAACACCCACTTATCAGAGTGCAATGGTCTTTCGTGCAGGATTCGAGTGTTATGATCAGACCAATAGCGGAAATTTTGTTTGCTTACATAACCACTTAAGTAGAAAAATTGCTTCATCACGAATGGAAGTCACCTTGAATCCAAGCTTTACACACATCGGCCCCACACTCAAGAGAGTAATTCAAGAGGAGGTAGCAGCTATTTCGCAAGACATAACACGTCGGGTGATGATAAACTTCAGAAATCGTCTGCAAATGTATATTGCTTACAATGGACAACACTTACCAGACGTAATTGTCAAAAATTAAACACTTACCAGACGCTTTTCAAACCTTAGTCATTACAAACTGTTTTTATTCCCTTTGTAAATTTTTCACTAAACAAGTTTCTATCTTCAATACTTTTTGTTTCATTAGCGTTTTAAATGTGGGAGGTTTTTTTTCGGTGGGGGGGATCAGTGCCATTTATATGTCTACTATGTTATTACTGGAAATGTACCTCTAATACTATTGTATACATGACGACATCCAGCTGTTACAATTGTTTCCAATACTTTTTTCTACTATAAAATAGTTTAGTAACGATAGTATGACAGCTCTTGTCTACAAACTGTATATAATTTCTCTACAATAAGGCAAGATTTTCACTGCAGTTCAGTTGTTCGCAAACAATTCACGAAAGCAAGGTAATTAAGGCGTATCATTGTAACTTATTCATGATTTTACATTTCTTTCTCAGACACACAGTTGATACGCACATAAAAGGGATCTTCGTTTAGACATATCTTGAAATTAGCCCATATTTTGCAAAAAAAAAAGGAAGTGCATTGCACCTACTCGTTACTATCTTTAATATATTTCTCATCAGGCACTAAACAAAACCAAAATCGCATAATACTAAACATTTCCAAGCAGTTTTCTTCTTGTTCTGCAAAAGATACTGAAGATTCACTTATGTTGTATCATGTCTTTATGCGAAACGTTGCAACTAACCCCAACCCTATATACAAAACTACAAACGCCGCCATTACAATACTTCAGTCTAAGAACTATAAAAAACACTACGTAATATGAGTGTGAAACATTACTCTGACCGTGAGTGAAATAGTATTACATGAACACATGCTTTCTATATACGTTCTGACTTCAAAATTGATTATTTAACTGTACAAAAATGGATTTTTCTTTGTAAAATTTAGCATACTTTGACATTTGTTCAGATCTTTCGTCGGTGAACACATGGCACAACAATACGTAGTTCTGCACACAGTCTTTTCTTGTTCTCTAGCACACGTTCTTACAATAACAGTATTACAATTCGCCCTATGTTGCAACTAACCCCACTTTCCCATATGTGACAGGCTTAGCCTAAAGGGTGCCTATCTACACCCATAAATATAAATAAGGGTAATCCATAAATATAAGTTAAATAGAAACTAAATGCTATACCATAGACTGAATATAGACTTCGGCATTACTTACTTCCGTGATTGTACCTTACAAGTAGGGATAGTACAATTTCTTCGATAAAGATGTTTAAATTTCCTGAGTGGAAATGTTCAAAATCGTGAGTACAAGGATAGATAAAATGATAAAAAGAAATGTTGGTCACATATTAAAACTTTAGATATAAACCTTGCACTAATGCATGCTGCAAGACCTTAGATAAAGTGCATTTCTTTTGAAACAACAAACATCTACTAATACTGCAAATTGCATATATGAGGCCTTCAGTTGCCTATCGGGCCATTTTCATTCTTGAAAGAGGTTTGAAAGAGGGTTTATCGATTTAAATGGATCTGAAAGTGATAATCTTTCAATTGACAAACGGGTTTACACCTCATTCAACTAATGATATATACATGCATTTTCACATACTTCTTCCGCATTTGCCTATCCAGAAATCAGCCCACATCATTTCACGTGTTCGACTTGTCTTCACAAAGACTTTTACTGCGAATACCGCCAAACGCACACACCGAATGCTGTTGTGATAAGGTAGATCGTATTTTTGCCGCTAGAGAGCAAACCATGTTCGCAAATTTGCTGCCATGTATGGAGGATTCAGTGTACTACATACTAACGTTCTCCGTGCTACGCTAGTCCGATGATAGATTTTTCGAAAACGAACTATCTACAGTATATTTTACGATTCTTTAGGCATTATTTTAGGAAATGAATGAATAAAACTGGTATATATTTTGAGTAGAGCTCAGAATTCGTGGATGGAAGGAAAATGTCCAAATTTTGGGAACATTTCGTGAGATAAAAAGCACATTTTCACAAAATGTTAACAACCATCTATCTTCTCCAGGCGATTGATTGAGTGTTTAAAATTTTCGCGAACTCGCAAGTCGCGAAATTCTACTGTCTCTACTTATGATCAAAAGGTATATTTGAAAAAGGAAGGGAGATTTAGAGTCAGAGCTAAGAAATAAGCAGTGACAGATAATTTAGATTTCTCATATTCCTATCCCTCTCCCGTCGAAGAATGGAGGATTTGCTAAACCTCCATTACTTTTGTACATTTGTATTTGGTTTAAAAAAAAAACAACACCCACAATGCTCTGTCACTAAATTGCATACAGCAAGCCAAAAGGAAACCCATTAATTTAATCTTACGTTCATTTTGCTTGTATTATCGACTGATATAAATGGTTTTATTAGACTACATGTATTGCGGAAATTAACAATCCAATTTAACATTTTGAAAAATAGACGTTTGTCTGTAAGTGTAAAATTTATCATGCTTTGGAAAGAATTTAGAAACTGCTTACAGTCCTTCAATACATTACGAGCACACTTTCTGAAGAAAATAGAAAAAAAAAATCTGTAAAATTTTTGGGTAAGGAGTGTAAATAACTGTTTTTATAGTTCAGAGAAATGTTGATATAGATTTAAATGTAGTATGACCAATTTAGCACTGAAAACATATAAAGTATTATTGAATTATACCTCTTAAAGATCCATGCTCCATTAAAATCTTAGACTATAGAACTATATAAATAATTTTGAAAAGAATATCTGAGACTTGGGATACAAGTGCTACTCAACAAATCACCCTATTTGTCGCTTTAATAAAATATAAAATTCACTACTTCATCCCTTCATTCTTAATATAGAAGGATCATGTGCTTACAGTCATGTACGCTAACGCCATCTGGTTTTCAATTTAGCTAATATAAAATGTTTCTATTCCAAGAAAGGGGGTAAGTCGGGATTAAAATGTAATTTTCAATCCCTCAATTCTCTTTCATCTAAAAAAAAATAAATGCTAAAAGGCTCACCGTAATCTTCCCCATTAATCCAATCAGTATCCCTCTTTTTACCCTGATATTTTGCGATTTCTTTGCCTACGGCTGATACACAAATTAATATCCCATCCATCATTTTTTGTTTGTGTGTGTTCAGTTATGTTCAAGGGAGGCAAATCAGATCAAATAGCATAGTTCTCCAGTTTTTGTTAGCATCTTTTGTTGTTTCTACGCTAACAGAAATGGGGGAAAAGCACGAAACAATGCAATTCATATATAGAATCGTTTTTATAACGAAAGAGAATAAAAGGATTTAACTCAAATTAAGAATAAGAATAATAAAAATAATAATTAGTATAACACATAGGTTCTTCGACGATATTTTTTTTTTTAAATATAATTTTCCTAAACAAAGTATGGACTTTACGGATATGTACCTCTACTTTATTTTTCAGCAGGGAGACTAACTTGCAATTATTAATTAAATCTAATAGAATAAAGGGACGAATTCGGGCACAACCCACACATTTATTATTATATTTTACAGAGAGAAACCAGCTTATTCTGATCAAATGTTCTATACATCATAGAACATATGAACGACATGATATGTAGGGGTAACTGCTTGACTGAAATATGCCATAGAAGAAAGCACAAATTATGATTTTTGGTGAAATTTGGAACAGTGGGTGCTGAATCAGGGCAGTATCTGAGGGTATTCTAGACATACCAGAAAATATACCAACATCAAAACTAAAGTTATTTCATATCTTTCTATGCTTAGAACATTGTTAGATATACTTCTAACACAATTTAGCAATCTTGCTCCATGGTTATGATCATAGACCTATCCACACAGTCCCTGTGGTTCAGATGTTAAGGTAGCTAATTTCCGATAAATATTGAGGACGCTGCGGGTTCTTCTCATGTGGGTCATCCAACAGAGATTTTCCATCGTTTTCTCAATCCCACTAGACGAATCTCGGGAAGGTACTACCGTATATGTGTCCTAACCGACACTACACCATATTTTGTCCGCGAAGAGTACTCGCTAGGGACCCTTACCGCTCAGACATGTGACGGACTTCAACTACATATACCTATCCAGCTCTTACATAAATTAAAATACACCTATCTTCTTTAAGTAACATGTTTTGTGACTCCCTTGAGTTTTTCAATCTGACATTTTTTGTTCGAATTTGCACCTTCTGAACACCGATTTTCACATTACTCATCAGAATTAGTGTGGCAAGAGACGTCGTTATAGAATACAATTTGCACTAATAAATATTTGATGACATGAAGGTTATAAAAAATATGTAAGGGGAAATATATCGTAAAAAACTATGTATATACATTGATCAAACGTATTTTTAAGTACCTTTCATCTTCTTTTCCAAAACCTACTCTTTCGTTTATCCGCTCTCTCCTAAGCTCTGCTATGTACTGAAGCTGCAGGAAGACTTGGTACCTCAAACGACGTATTTTTTATTGTTATTGTCTTTCCACGACTATATGCAGCAATCAAATATCTCTATGCTCTCCGGATTTGTCGCATATCTAGATTTGTCCCCATTTACTGTATGCCATAAATGTACGGCTTCGTATCTCCTCTAACTATATTGTCATGTGAACACAACTCTTGGGCAGGGATGTAGCCAGAGTAGGTGTCTGGCTAGCTTAACGGAAATATTTTTGTCCGAGAAAGCAATATCCCACACGGTCGATTTGTTCCTTGCAGGAATGAGAAAGGCTTCGTTTATTTTGTCTCTGTTAGTGTGTGATAAACTTATCAGTTTTACTCCTTCACAATCTTTAGTTGGCAAAACATGATTTGATGGCAGAGTTAAGCCACGCAAAACGTGTTATAAACCAGGTAAGTGAATTACGTGACAACAGAACAAATGAAGAATTTGGCCGACTTTTCAGAAAGGCGAAAACCTTATGTGATCTCTGTTTGGAGAAGGAATGACAAGAATAGGAGGCAAGGAAAACTACTCTGTTTCAAATGTGGAAGAATTTTTCAGACTATTATTCCGTGTTGTTTGGATGACCTTATGGTAAGTTTGAGAAGTCCCGTGCGCTAGTCATCAACCAAGATAGGTCAGCTGAAGAAGGCTATGGGGGACACTAGCGAAAGTGAGCTTGAGAATGAATACCTTATGTGGTGCGAAAAGTGGAAAACAGTGGCATTTGAACACTGAGGTGGCATTAAAAGACTGTGACAAACAAAATTGCCTCATATCAAACAGCTCTTAAAGGTATTTGCAACTTTAAATTAGTTTAATTTTAAGGCCTTTAGACAACTTTGATTCAAGCCTAATAGCACCTCTTCCTGTGACAACCACAACGGTTGAGAGACCATTTTCTTCAATGAAGCGCGTTAAAATTAATATTTACGCAATAGAATGGGTAGGTAGCGAGAGACTTAGTGTCAGCTGACAGAGACATTCATGTTAGTACATATGATGTGCTGGAAGTAATGAGTCAGAGGGCAAGGAAGTTGAATTTAGTGTTATGTGACCATATTACCCGGTTTACCCTGGTACCACCCGATTTTCAGGCTTTCTTTTCCCTCCCCGGTCAAAAAAAATAACTACTAAATTCATTTTTTGCATTACAATTACCTATTTTATACGTAAACTGCAGTTGTGTTGCGAATTTTTAATTCAATAATTTAACTTCCCCATTTTGTCCTCCGCGGATGGGTCATGTAGCTCGGATGGGGGAAAAACGAAGATTATATGCCACCGTAGTTGGTAAGCCGGAGGGAAAGGGACCGTTGGGAGGACAATATTAGAAGGGTTCTTCAAGAAGTAGGTGTTTGTGATGAAAACTGGCTTGAGCTTGCTCAGGATAGAATCCTATGGAGAACGTTTGTTACTGCGGCGATGTACTTGCGAATTCCGTAAGCCATAGAGTGAGTAAGTAGGTAAGTGTTTTGCCCTCCAGATCTTGTAACGAATGTAGTGCTGGCTTCTACCGACTTCAGTCTAAGTAGGAATAAATGCAATACTCTTTGTGAAGCGAAACGCCAAAAACGTCCTGTAATGTCCACTGTGTTGTGCAAAAGACAAAACGAAAGTTTCAATTTCCCCTCGGTTTTTTAATCTCAAACTAGGGTAAACCTAATTTAGTGTTGTAAATGCTCATACAAAATTACCAGTGCAGATGGATGTAAGTACCTGTTAATCTTATATGTATACCTATAACTAGTGTTCTATTTGTCGGGGTGGATGCTGTGTATTTTTCTGCTGCCTGAGGATCTCATACCCTGTTGTTGATTTCGAATATTATCCCAACAATGGAAAACATCTTTGGTGAAAACTTAGAAGCCGCCACTAGTTTTAGGATTCCTCTCCTCTTCTTAATTTATAACAAATCGAACAGTGCCTTTTAACTTCGGGCGGTTCACTGTCTTAGATAATAGATATATACAATTTAATTAACTTTACATGCTTTTCCCTTTGAGCTCCAACCAAAGCACAACGTACTTCACAGAACTCACGAGTCTTAAGTTTGTACTCCGTACGAAGAAGTGAGAATGATTGTGCAGTATCTGAAAACAATCAGCGCATAAGTCTTTTAAATAACCTTTTTCTTTTCGCCAATAACTTATCAAATAATTAGTCTATAAACTGTGTTTTGAAGTATTTTCCTGGGATTTTCCAAAGTAATTAAAAATGTAGTCTTTGAATTTCGTTACTGGTATTGTTCAAGCTAGAATATGAAGAACAAAATTAGTAAACCGTATTTTGACAATTCCATTTAGTTCCTTTTTTAGATATATGTTCATTGACCTGCGCCAAAGTTGTCTAAAAGTCTTAACAATTAAGTGAAAGTTCAAGATGCATGTAAATATTTAAATACGCTCATGGGAGGAGGGGGGTATTGCTGAAACAATCTGCTCACATAAAATCATACTTCTCAAATAATATTTGTTCATTAGGATTTTAGTCACTTATGTCTTGACTCGCACTGATGAAGTGTCTTTCATTTTGGACACCCTCTGAAAAAATATTCTGGATACGTCCTTGCTCATGGGTACTGTATATTGTAAAAACCTTGTACCAAGGAGCATTTCAATTGTACTGTTGTATTATGATACCAGAAAGTAATAGTAATTCTAAAAAAAGTATGGGAGAACTTTTATTTCCAAGCCGCTCACACGCATGTCTCTAACGCTGACATGTATCGAATCTTGTATAAGACGTAAATATATTGTAAAAGTAACTAAGTAGTATCAAACCTTACATTGTGTAAGTAACTAGCCTAAATGATGTTTAACAAAAGAATTACATAAAAGTGCATATGTAATATAGTACCCACATGGATTATAACATTGTATATTTTTCAAATTAGTAATAAATTACTGGCTAACTCATAATAATTATTGTTTCTTTAAATTTTTGATATAATAAACACTTTCTTCTTTGTTATATATGTATTTCTGGCTTAGTTCTTTCATTGAGATATTTTTGAAAATATTGTGAATTAAAATTTCACTTAATAACCGTGTTTGTTTTACTTTCCAAATTATGAATAAAAGTCAAAACATTTGATGTTCGTCAAGACTGAAAAATATAAAATTTCAATTTTGTTGACATGTATAACATGTATAGCACGTATAAATGTCTTTTCATCTTGCTTAATTTTGATAGAATAATAACTGGCAATTGATCTCCATACCGCTCTTACTTGTATACGACTATAATTTTAAAGAACTTATTTTCATTTGTTGTTGTCAATCCAGCTGCTGAGTTTATATAATATTTATTGTAAACAATGTCATCCTCACGTGTTTCTATCGCCTTATTCAACTTAACATCATTAGCACTAGTACAACTATTTAAATAATCAAATAAATCTTCAATGAAACTTACCAAGAGGACCTAAACTGGATCTCTGTGGAATACCATATCCACTAGTAAGAAAAAGTTTACGTATGTCTACATTAAAAGTTTAGTTTTTTTTATAAGAAAACTTCTAAATCATCTAACAGATTAGGCGATGGGGTAGCATTGAACATTTTCTGTATAAGTATTTCGCGATTTACAGAATCGAAAGCCTTAACTAAATCTGTATAATACAAATAATTCTACAATTTCATTCTTGTGTCAGACTGGCAGTTATAGCTCAAATTCGTTACATCTCAAGGGTGATGTTCTTCCGCGATCACTCTTCCGAGAGGCAGGAAATCAAAAAATTGTTGCCAGGGTTTTTGTTGAAGCACCATACTATTTTTTTCCTATCGAAACTGAAGGAAACACCAGAAACCCTAAGTCTGATTGACCAGCAGAAATGATCTAAGCAGTTAGTACCGATCCCAAGACTACAATCGTCCTCACTAGTCCAGAGAGCTGTGTAACAACAATAATAAGTATAATGATATTATCTTTATGTCAATTTAACGTCTGTGATAGTACCAAACCATTTCTCAGAGGAAATTAAACCAATTTTCTGAATTGTATCCATGAATCAAACTTTCTGTGTTTCTCTAATATTTCTTGAACATTGAAATCCTAAAAGTTGATTAGTTCGCTCCTTCACGGAAACATCCTAGCAATAATATCTTTCTTCACGACGCGACTGAGAGTTTTGACATCGTTTACGTAAAGAGTAGATGATAGAATGAAAAGAATCAAGAAACAAGACCCAAAAGTGTAAAAGCAGAAAACTAACGAGACGTAAGAAGAAAGAAAAAAGTGTGCGATAGCGAAAGAAACAACCCTTACAAATGCCCTTAAAAGGGTCGTGATCAACAAGAAAATCGGATTCCAAGGATCATCTAATCAAACCTAATGAGATTGCGGCAGACTTACTCTCAGATGGTTATGCTCGGAATTCCAATTCTATTGCTCTATATATACATACATACGAGATGGGGGTTACGCACGCCTATAGCAACCCCACCAGCAACCCCTTCATTCTTCCCTATTTGTCGACGTTTAAATGGCGGTTTTCCGGTGAGAAGGAATGGTGTTTCCTACCCCTACGCACAATTTCCTTATTTCATTTTCTCAACTATATATATATATATATATATATATATATATATATATATATATATATAGTCAGTCAGTCTCTTTATGTATACCTCTACAGTTCCAATGTTGCCCTCGGATGCAAATGATATTTCCAACTTCAATTCCGTAACCTGGCCCCATTTCCCAAACCCCTATATTCTAGTGTGTATTCCCATTCCCTCTCAACTAACCCAGCCGCCCACACAGAATTTTGTCGACTGGGAGATTGCCCCTCACCACATCGTTAATTAGAATGACGGTTTCAGAGCGCGTGCACATAAATTTTCAGTGGTTCCGAGATGACACCTCTCTCTCTCACACACACACACACACTCTCTCTTTCTCCCTTCCTCTCTTTCGGTGTCCTGATCAACCTCCCATGATGATGCTATGTGTAATCAGCATTAGAAGGCGGCTGAACCGAAGTTGTTTTGAAATTGCACTCCGCTGTTTAAGATGCCTTGTTGATATTCCTCCCTCTCGGTCCCTCGTTTAACCTCCCAATTTTCCTTCTTCCGGCATCTCTTAGCATTCAACAGGAAGAGACAAACAGAGAGCTTGAGTGTGTGTGTGTATGTGTTTGTTTGCAAGAGTGTGTGTGTGAGAGAAAGAGACTCTCTTGGAATCGGATTTTCTCTCGCAAACGGAATGAAATTCCAGAGGGAAATAAGCCGCATAGTATCGGCACCATTAAGGCAGTTTTGCAGTGATCTCCCCAGATTCTAGTGCCATCTATGTACCATTTTCAAGGGGATGCATCACCTACGTAGTACTATTAGTGTGCATATAATGTTTATTCCTTCATATGTCTCTTTACATTTAATTGAATTTCAGTGCAAATTACTATCTTTGACGCAACCCCAGTTTTCTCATCGTCTTTAAATCTTTTGGTATGTCTTTTGAGCTGGGAAAGCGGTACAGAATATGGTGTTGGTCATTCAAGTAATTATGAATCCTAATGTCCTTGTAATTGAATAGGGGTAAGGTTAGAAATCCCATACAAAATATCAACGGAAGTAACTTGGATATCATTTGAAATATTCAAATTGTGAGACGTATTTGATATTTATGTATTAGTATACGTTACCGGCAGACGGTAACCGTATTCATTGACAGACGGTGACATCGATTGAAATTTGATTCCCATAAGATAATATATACCAACCAACACTACGAGATCAGTAGTTATCTAGAGTTCGTGTTTCTAAAAGGAGTGAAAACAAATTGTGACTGGCACCATCTTCCTAGTCGATTTCGGTCGCAGATGTTTACGGAGAACCATATTCAAATTATCCTTACACAATTCCACAGTTCTCAAACCAACAATGAAAACTATAGACGAAATACTGAGTGAAATATTGTAGAGGGTATTTGCCAACATGAGTTGCCGTGTACATGTTCGTAAAGTGCACAGTGGTGGACTTTTATATCCTGTTAAAGGTAAAACTCCTTTACAACGAACGTCATTACAACGAAATTTTCGTTAGAACGAAGTTTTTCAAAAACCCCGCCGACTTCTTGTTCTGCAATACAATGTTCATTACAACTAATTTTCGTTATAACGCAATAAAATCGCGTGTCCTGTAAAATTCGTTATAAGTGTACGCGATATAAATTCAGTGCGAGAAAAACTTTAAAACACAGATTCGGTAAAGTTCATGATTATAAAAATATAAATGACAAGTTTAAGGGTGCGTTTTCAAACATAAACATGCCTGTAATGTTTAACATTAGTTATGACACATAGTAGAGCTGGGAGTTCATCTTCTCAACCCAAGCAAGTCATGAGTGACAGACAGGCAGACATATCCCTGTGGAAACATACTGTTTGAAACATTCACAAGGGAGAGTCAAAAATCTTACTCACAAGGTTAATGAAAAGTAGAGCTAAGTGTCTATATATCTATCTATTATATATATAATATATATATATTATAAATGTCTATTATATATATCTATTATATATATATTATAAATTTCAAATACTAATCACAAGTATATTACTCATCAATATAACACAGGGTTGAATAGCAATATGTAGTGGCCCTCAACAGTGATTCCGCCCCCTTCCTGTGGTGGTTGTCAGTACCAAATTTTCGAGAACTTCAACCCCCCCCCCCTCCCAACTATAACATTTTTACGGTAAAACGTTATAGCATTATAGAAACTGTGTTAAACTTCACTTACCCCCACCCAATTTTGACTTTACACTCCCTCCCAAAACTGAAAATTCTGGCGGAACTGCTGGGCTTCATGGTGGTCCCTGCCTCAAATTCCACCTCAAAGCCTTTTTAGTAATTTCCACACTACTCATTATGATCTACTGATATATTTTTTTTAAAACATGAACTTGAATACTAATTTCGTTCTAGAAAGACAAAGTCACATTTTCAAAGTAAATAAATCGATCATTTTGGCGCTTCTCTGAGAACATTGCTCGCAACCTCTTTAAATCTGGCTCTCTAGTTGGCACGTTTCTTCCCATTAAATCGATACTACTTGGGTGACTAATGTTTTGATTGTGATGAAGATTATTTGTTCTCATATATTAATCTTTTGTTCATATTTTTTAAGATAAATAATAAGAAGTACTCATCTAAATATTCGCTTTCTTGGCAATCAGGATAAAAGTAAATAGTTCTAGATAAAAGAATATGGCTACGCATTTGATTTCAGTAATGCATTGACATTTATTAGATTATCAAATGGGAAAATTCCATATCTAAATTTTAAGATATTGATTGAAATATTCTCTCTTCTTCTTCTCTTATTACGTGCAGACAGCAGTTCATCACTGTTAACGACCAAGAGCCGTTGCATGTTGTGTCCAGCGAGTCGTAAATGACATCGCTTAATTGTCTCACAATTAATGCCCCTTCATCAACGCTATAAAAGAGAGAGGGGAGCTTGAAATAAAGGCTATGCAGAGAAGGAGAGCAAAGAGAGACATCGGGTGAGTTAGTGACAAATTAATTATTTTAATTGTTTTGGCCGAGGCTCTCAGGGTTTGTGAGAAATAATGCTGTTGGAATTGCTAAAGGGCTTTGTTGGACCAGGAACTGCAGAAAGGCATAACATTTTTTCTCGGTAAAACGTAAGTAAAAAAAAAATTGAACTGAGTAGTTTAGAATTACCCTAGAGGATATAGGGGAAGGCGGGGAACAGAGGTAGGAGGACAAGGTTTGCATAATACAAGAGAGGGATGCTGGACGTTACACTAACCCTTGTGGGTAACTCATTAACATGCCTGATGGGGATGAAATAAGGGAAGGAGCGGCGAATGTATTTTTTTTAGAAAATATGATGTGAGAAGGGGGTGAAAAGGGTTTTCACATAGTATACTTTTTCCCCTCTTTCGACAAACTCTCACGTTTTTGAAGGATTTGAAGGCAAGAGGTAGTCGAGGGGGTGTTTGACATGTAGTGTGATTAATTCGGTCTACTGGTAATGTGAGTTTGATAGCATGACTAATCCATGAACGAGATTCGTTTTTCTTTTGTTTTCTGGAAAACCAGAGACTAAGGGGGAGGAATTACTTGTGAACAAATACTTTCTTTAAATGATCGCAGCAGTTATGTTGCAGGGGAAAATGACTCCTGGGGAGCAAGGAACGGAGTTTCGATTCCATAGTTGGTTTTTTGCTTAAGGTTCTTTTGGTAAACATTGAAAAGTTTGCATCTTACTAAAAGAGCAAAACGAAGTAGGGAGTGGTGATCTCCTGTGCTAATTTTGTTATTATTTTCGCATTAGCGTCAAGTATGGTATCAAAACGCAAGAAAATACGTTGTGACAAGTTACCTGCTAATCAGGATGTTGATTTTGCTTTCGTTGTGTTTCTTTCCCTCTGCCTAGCACGCTTTTTGAAGAGGCAAGAAGGTAATATGGTCAATTAAATTGTTAAACTACCCTATGGGAGAAGGGAGGTGTAAATGTTCAAATCTTATTGAAACAGTGTGAATGGTAACTCACGCCCTCACAGGTAAGCAGGTACATTACATTGAGGGAAGATCCCACACAGATTGGTCTCGGAGCCTTTGTGAAGTAATTAAAAGAAATAGAGAAGCAAAAGTCTGCACAAATATATATTGAACATTCATTTTCATACCGACAGAAGAACATCAAGGAACACAACATATATTTGGACCTTTAAACTGACATATCAAGGTATGCATCTTATCCAACATGTAAGTGTAAGATGCCTACTCATTTGCCTAATACATTATAATTAAGATATATGACAATAATAGTGGTGTTAAAATGTGAAACTGCATTATCTATAATACGAATAAAATACACGAACAAGTATGAATATATTTTCACTACTTCAGAAAATATTTGTTACAATATCTACCTTGACATCTGCTTGAAAAGTGTAGATTTCTCTTCCTTACGTGATAATGGATCATACACTGGAATAAAATTGTGAACTTCGTTGGAGCGAATTTTTGTTCACTCTGTATAATACGAGGTAACAATGACGAAATCTGTATTTAAAGGAATGTTACGTATTTAGAACTAATTGGATGCACCTTCATGAATAGAAGTCGGTTCCTTTGAAAACCAACAGGGAACAGAGGAAATGTCTTTACAATGAGTGGGCAACGTTAGGAGCTGTAGAGCTGACCGTGTGGATTAGTGCGCTAAGCCAGAGACTCGAAGATCCCGGGTTCGAATCCTGGCAGGAGCAAGGATGTTTGTGATCGTGGATTTTAACTAGAACGTAACGGACCGAAGTCAAAAGTTACTAGGATGGCTCATACAAAATAAGGTTTTAGAGAGCTGTTGAATTTTATCGAGCTGATTATATGCTGGGCCTTAGTAATGTACTATGTTACAGAAAGCAGGAGTGCGTGAACCACCCAAACAACTGTTGTTTTGTGTGTGTGTGCGTTTGCATTTAAATCACAACGACAACATTCGACTACGGCAGTGAAAACATTATATGAGCTATAGGTTTGGTGTAAAGTGGAATAAGTACTGTGTCTTTCCTTCTGCTCTTCGACCTGCATGAAGCGCCTGACGCAGTGGGCAACGGGTTGCCAACACATGAATTTTGTAGTACCTTTGATATGGCGTGAACCAAAATGACAGTCATGGAATTGCTATTTGTTTCTTACCAAGTCAAAAGGATTAAGTAATATATCAAACTACGCAGTACAGTATTGAAATTTGCCTTCGCCAGTGAGCACTGCACAATGAGGCCTTACTAGTACCACATCTTCCAACACAGCTAAAGGTAGAATAAGTGTTGGAACCTAAGGCAGCTGTTGATGTGCTCCAAGTACCTTGTCCTGTGAACCGTGCCTGTAAACGTAAGATGATTGAAAATGACATAATATGTACTATGTCATATATTAGTGATGACGTCATTCTTCTTCTCGGAACAACATATACATTCTAAAGTTGTTCTTCCAATGACGTCGTACGTTGTTTACCACTTGTCTACTTGATAGTAGCTGTTGTTGGACAGATTTTATAATTTCTTCTATGAGATTCGTTCATGTTTCATGTCAGCAATTTTGCTTAACATTGTTGCATATTTCAGCGATATGAGTATAGTCTATAATATGGGTTACGATATGTAAACAGAGGTTAATTGCTGAGAGACTAAATACCACAGATAAGAAAGTTTAATTGCTAATACTCCCACAGCACGATAAATTCGACGCAGGAAATTTACTAACAATGGACATAACAAGAAAACTGTATCGTATCCCTCAAAGAACAAAAATTCCCCTAGAGGTGTTCATTTGCAAAACGTTCAGTGCCAATATTTCTTTTCAAGTTCAAAATTTGGTTCTACTATAATGATTAGTAGTCTGACTTGTGAAAAATAACGTCTATATCATCAATATCTATCCAAAACTTAAATAAAAATGTTTGGAAATAGCGATTTATCAAGATAATAGAAAATTGGTTTCAGACTTGTCTAGTAGCCCCTTCACAATTATTCCTGTTAGAGCATAACTGAAACTTTTCTAAATTTAAGCTCTTCATATGTGTCGGAATGAACTCGATTGTAAAACTGTCTGTAATGTATATTTAATTTTTAATGTGACAAAATGCCTTCTTAGAATATGGTAAAATAAAAGTTGTATTCGAGCAATATTAGCATTTTTCAATCATGATAGCACAATAAGAAAATAGATTTGACATGACTACTCACTAGTAGTTTATTTTCCCTTTATATTGATGAAACATTAAACACAATTGCATTTTCATTAATGCTTTGTATACAATACTTATTTCTCGGGCAATAAGCATTTTACTATGTGACTTTACTAACATACGTGTCAAGTAAATACACAAATCTACAAAATAAAAATAAACAAAAAGGTTAGTAGCAATCATTGGTAGCTACTCGTATTTTCTTCGTAATCTGATTTTTCACAGATGGCTCTGTTTCTCAAAGTAACAATTTTAGCATGTTATTCCATTTACATAGACTTCCTATAGACTTCCTAATATTATAGTATAGTTCCTGCTTATACTATAATATTTGAAAAGAAATGTAGGACAATCTGCAATTCTTAGCGTATAATGTTTCCAAAATTACGTTTAAAATCACTAAAACACGCAGGCAGATTATAAGCAGATCTTAAGGACTATACCTAAAGATAATTTGATTAATAATCCAAGCTAGCAAGCTTTTACATTCTTTTTAAGTTTTAATATGGAATAGTCAAATTTTAAGTTTAAAAAAACACAATGGAAAAACAAGATGGGAAAATCGTTTCAACAAAACATAACTTTGACAAATAAATAATCAATATCATCGTGGTGTCCATTGTTGTTAAAAATCAGCTATTTTTTTCAGTTACATTTCTCCTTAATTTATCAAGAAACGTTTGTAAAAAAAATACAAAAGAGGAGATATTGCTTCTAATTATGAATCGCGATACTCTTAGATATACTTGTCACACAGAATAAAAGAGGAAAATACTGATTCAAACTTTACAATGAGATATCTTTCCACAGAGAATTAAAGAGGAAACCTTGTTTCAAATTTTGTAACGAGATACCTTTTCGCAAAGAATAAAAGAGGAAACATTGTTTCAAAGGTTGTAATAACAACTTCATCGAAATGATTTCAGTTCTTTCAACAGGGGCAGATCAAACAAGTACAGTTTAGACTTCCCAATTTATACAGTATTGGAGTTTAATTTCTATCCAAGCGTATTTGACGTTTTCATTATTATTATTATTATTATCTTGCTTTGACTCATATATTTCATATTTCTTCTTTCTCTTCAACCACACAGAAAAATGCATTATGTAATTTAAACAAACTTTGAAGGATGATTGAATACAGCAAATTAATTATCCATGCCCTGGTTTCCAGGAACAAAAACCGTAGAGGTAACAGTGCCGAAATTATTTGTTAGAAAAATGTAATTATTCACATTACTAATAAAATGTTTCCCCTACCAAATGTTTGGTTTCCCCCTACCAAATACTGAGTCTAAAAAATGGGTTTGGCTATACTGATTGTTCACTAAGCATGCAAAGAAGGAAGTAAATAGACTGATATATCGTAATAGTCTGCGGTAATAACAACAACAACAGACTTATATAATGACAGACTTCAAAAATCATTTACAAGTATATAATTTGTTAATTAAGTTCAGAACTGGGCAGAAAATAATAAAACAAAATTATAATTAAATTTACTACCCCAAAAGTATACGAGTTGCCGTGGCTGCCGATCAACGTATTCGAACGGGTTAGTGCGCTAGTCCATTGACTTCAAGATTGCGGGTTCGAATCCCGCCTAGGGTATAGATGTTTGTGTGTGTGTGTGTGTGTGTGTGTGATTCTAATTTCGGATATAAGTAGTTAGGATAAATCAGTAGTCGCAATTATTTTCAGTAAAAAGGTATAACTAAAAATCCCGCTTATGGAGAGAAACATATTTTAAAAAGTTGCTCTTGCAATAGCGTGTACGACTACAAATGGGGCGGTCAGGCCACTGGATACTTTTTTCCGCAGTGTTCACATGTCTGGTACTCTGACTAATTTTAGGTAATCGTGACTAAATTTTTTAACATTTTTATTTTTACTTGTGATTATTGGTCCGCTATGTATCAAACAAATTGTTTGGTACTGGTTGCAGGAAAAAAGGTTTTTCATTAACAAACTTTTTTTTTGTGCATTCTTAAATAATGACATATTCTTATGTAGTTTCTTTCCTCTTCTTATGATTTTCAGCACTTTCTGATTACTTTTGTACCCATTTGATCCATGTGATTCTCCATTTTGAATCCTTACCATAATTACCTTGTGTGCTGTAAAAAAGATTTTATTAAAGTGGAGAAAATATTTCTCATCTTTTCGCTGATTGAAGTTTCTTTTCTTACAAATCTACATTATCCCTTAATTTTAAATTAAAATTACTGGTTTCGAATTTAATGCTTTTATTTAAATTAAAATGAAAATGTAGATGGCTCATTTGTAACGGAACAACTATTTGCTCAAGTTTATTAAAGGGTCTTTCACAGTCTACTTTTACTCTGTAATACCAACACAATACCTAACACAAAATATACATTTAATCTTTTTGAACAATTTGCTCTTCTCATTGGTCTACTGAAAAGTGTTTTCTCATAAAAACTTGAAATACGATTAGCAAATTCGCTGTCCTTAATAGTTACAAGCAGATACTGACATATTGACAAAAATTTGATTCTTCCAAAACCACTTTATTCAACACTTTACGGATTGGGATTTTAGATTGACATTGGGAAAGTCCTTTTCCCGGAATTCGAGTCCTGTTGACGGAGTTCTTGATTGAACTTTTCCCATGTATACTTCATTTTAACTTGGTGGCTTTGGTTACTAATTTCTGCATTCGTCCTCAAGAATGGTCACTCACCAAAGGACGTCACCCTTTAGATTTGTCGCTAGCGTAGGTCATAGATACTTCTCCATCTCCTGGAAAGCAACATGAATACAACTAAAAGAAAGGATTTATTGTTCAACAAAGGTGGAACCTTTTTTCTAAGATGAATTATACGAATCTTGTAGTGAACATTTAAATAATATCTAAAGACAGGAAATATATGAAACGCTTATACCCCACTAAAATAGTCTGAATATTTTCATGCAATAAATTCCCTAGACTGTCAAGTTTTATTACGACTATTATCTTTGAAAACATGACGAAGAATTTCTTGACAATAAAACTGGAAAATCAACAAGAAATCAAGTTGATAAGCATTCAAAATAAAATTCCACTGTCAAACAATGTATTATTGCATTCCTGAGATATTTACAGAGGAATAAGGATACAGCTTATACTGCATATTAATCTCGACATATTCCATAATATGTCATATATTTTATACATGTTACACGTGTAGAGTAAATTTAATAATGCAAATAAGATACAATATCCTTGAAAAGTTTTACATATACCAACCAGTACGTGTGTTGGGTGTTTTTGGCCATTCCAGTAGATCTTAAAAACACAAGGTGTTGAATAATGCTTATTTTGCTTTGTTTTTTCCAACATTTCTGCTTCTCTTTCTCTTCTTTCTTTCTATCTGCTCTATCCTCTTATTCTGTCTCTCATCTAATAATCAAATACTCACCTTGTTCATTCCTTTCGCTGAATAGAGTGGAAAGAACCTTTAAAGAAGGAAGCTCATAATATCTTTGGAAGACTGGAGTGTAACAGAGAGAGGTTGAATTTATGGCTGAAAATTCTTCTTGGAAATGATTTATATCTTTCAACCTGTCTTCCTCCAGGTATCTTCTTCCCGTTCTCACCCTCTTTCTATCCCCCTCTCCGTCTGTCTCTATCTAATTTCTCTCTCTCCCCTCTTACCCTCTCATTTCTCAAATTTACGAAAATTCCGAACATCTCTCTTCTAACTATTTTTAAAATGTGAATTGGGACAAAGCCCGCCCATAACCGAGCTAGCTGAGTGGTTAGCCCGCTCGTAAGCTTTTTCAATAACTGAATGAATAAAGTAAATTTGCCCAGGGCTCGCAGTGCTACTAGGCGGGACTTCTAGCCCAATTGGGATATTTTCGTCCAGTGATTTTTGGTGTTATAATATTATTGTATTATTGATAACCAGTTCTCAGAAACAGACACTACATCAGGACACACCTGCCCCCACCAAGCATGCAACGAGGCAATGCACTGTAAGTGGAATAGCAACGAGTGAAAAGTGGTTAGGAAGTGATTACGAAGTTTGTTCAACTGTTCAGAGCCTTTTTTTTGTTACCAAATTTATTTGGGATGTCGATCAGTCAGTACTTACTTACTCTATGGTTTTCGTCGCAAGTTCATCCACCTAGTAACAAACGTTCGCCATTGGGATATATCCTGGGCAAGATCAATCCAGTTTTCATTACAAACACCTCCTTTTCGAAGATCTCTACTAATATTGACCTCCCAACGTCGTCTCGGTCTTCCCAACGATCTCTTTCCCTCAGGGCTTCCAACCAAGATGGAATATGATCTTCGTTTTTCTCGCATCCGAGCTACATGTCCTGCCCATCTTAGTCGTTGCGATTTCGTTATTCTTACAACATTGGCTAAGTCGTACAGTCCGTAAAGTTCTTCATTATGTAGTCTCCTCCATTCTCCAGTCATTTCGTCCCGTTTCGGCCCGTATATCTTCCTCAAAAGCTTATTTTCAAACACTTGTAATTTATATTCATCTGCTAGTGTCGTACTCCAACTTTCGCAATCGTAAAATATTACCGGCAGAATAACCGTTCTGTATATTTTCAGTTTCAACTTCTTTGATGTTAATCGCGAGCTTCTGACTGAATGAAACAATGCGCTGCCCGATACTAAACGACTTTTTATTTTTTCCGTTACCTTGTTTCTCCTTGCTCCCAAGTATTTAAATTTGTTTACTTTCTCTATGTTCTAATTCTGAATTGTTATGTACCTATTTCCGCTATTCCCTTGTTTTGGCTTGCTATCATGTATTTTGTTTTCTCTATATTTACCTGTAGACCTATCTCATAGCACGCTTCTACTAAGACATCTGTGTTACTTTGTAGTGCATCTATATCTTCCCCTATTAAATCTACATCATCCGTGTACATGAACAGTTGATTCAAACCATTCAACGTTAGTCCTTTCTTGTCCTCTTTTATTTTTAAAGTCGCATATTCTAAAGCAAAGTTAAACAGTATACTGTGGTTACTATAGTGGTAACAAGGCATTATCTTGTTTCAACCGCTTGCGATTCTCGAAACTATCTGACATGTTATTACCTACCCAGACTCTGCTATGGGGTCGCTGAGAAAAACATCCTCACAAGTTGAACAAGTTTCTTTGGAATTCCAAATTATTTTAGGATACTGTATATCTTTACCCTTTTAATAGAATCATGAGCCTTCTTAAAATCAATAAATAGGTTAACAGTCCCATTGTATTCTCATTTCTTCTCCAAGATTTGTCTCAAGGCGAAAATCTGGTCCAACGTGGATCTGTTTCCTCTATCTCCTGAATCTTCTGCGTCATATACTGTAGTTGTTGGTATTTGCTTTACTTTAATTGCTTAGCCATCGCTGCCTTGCTTGTTTTCATTCCTCATGAGATTTAAGGTATTCTTCATCAAACCAAGATTTGTTTCTCTGTTGTTTCTTCTCACCTACATGTTGTTTCGCTGCGCCCTTCACTATATCACGAATTTCCCCCCACATCTTACTAACATCAATTTCACTATTAGTTTCATCTTTATTACTACTCAAGTCGGCTAAGATTTCGAACCTATTTGAGATTTCGAGTTGGTAGTCTGCCTTTATGCTTGGATTATCTAATCGTTTAACTTCGAATTTAATTTTATTTGATCCTTTTCTTTCTCTTTTCGCTATGCATAACTTCTCCTTCACTTTTGTGATAACTAACTGACGGTCGGTGTCACCTCCCGCTCCTCTGTAAGACCTATCATCCATTATATTGGTGTGCCTTTTCCTATCTACTAATACGTCATCGATCTGGTTGAGAGTTTTGCCATCCGGAGATACCCATGTGTATTTGTGTATATCTTTGTGCGGGAAGTATGTGCTCTTTACTAATAGATTTTTCGAGATCACGAAAGTTATCATCTTTCTCCATTGTTGTAGGTGATTTCGTGAAGGTTGTATTTACCTATAGTTAAATCTATATTTTTCCTCCCTCCCTACCTTAGCGCTAAAGTCACACAAGAGCATTTTCGTATTATATTTCGGTAATCGGCCAAACAACCTTTCTAACTCCTCGTAAAATGTATCTTATCTTGTTCTTATCATCAGCCTGCTCGGTCGGAGCATAGACATTTATTAAAACCGTATTGCACCATCGAGTACGTCTCAAAACGTAAGATAGTCTTTCGTTTATGAACTCTATATTTTGAACCGCCGAAATGATACTGTTCTTAATAAGAAATCCTGTTCCGAACTCGTGGGACTGTGTACCCCATAGTAGAAAGCGTACTTGCGCTTTCGGATGCTATCTTGAGCCTCCCACCGAACTTCTTGTATTCTAGTATGACCAGCTCGTACTTCTCGGTCTCGCGTACCACCACCTGAAGAGTTTCCGTTTTGTATAACGATTGTACGCTCCACGTTCCTATTCTGAGTTCTTTCTTAATCCTGCTCTTGGAGCCCCCTGAAGCAGTTCCCGCCCGGAGATCCGAATGAGAGACTAGTTTACTTCCGGAATATTTTACCCCAGGAGAATCCATAAATCATCTGTTACTATTTCTTGACATGATTTAGCGGTGTAGAGTTGTCAGCTCTACGATCTCGAAGTAAAGGTGTACATTCAAGATATTGTCCTCTGTCATCCTCTGAACCTTGCTGACGTCATTCATCTTCAGCCTCAGAGTGGTAATAGTGATGCTGCTTCCCTTCACCATGATATTTTTGTTCGGGGTTAGCTTCTACTAGCCTTTGTAGATCCCTCTACTAACTGCAAGGCAGCAGTACTGGTTTGGTCCGCCCCGGAATATTTCTGGTACCCACCATATCTGGTCGGCATTTCCCTATCCGTCCCCTGGGAAGACCTCTGATGGGAGACCAGTAACTGTCAGTGGAGTTTTTAATTAGAGGTTTCTGGGTTGGTAGCCAGAGTGGTAGTAATTGAGAATAAGATTGATTGGAGAGAATATTTTCTTTGTCTCTGTAGAAGAAAACGACACTTTTGGGCTTATATGATATGACTTATTTGTAAGGTAAGGTTGCCCGTCACACCCGTGGAACTTGTTTGAGTTGTTTATTTTCTTTTTGTAGATAGTTTGAATTTTTCTTTGGCAACAAATGCTTGACCGTCCACGAATCGAAGAATGTTGATGTGGCATAGAAGAATCTCCTCTAATGCTTGTTTGATGGCCGGCTGTAGAATTTGGTTTGGCATCTGGATTTACAAATAGTGACAGCACAGTAGACATCCATTCTTGTAGAACTTTTTCGATAAGCGAGTCTATACTGTGTTTGTCCGAATATGATTAATTTTTAGGTGATTGTTGGTCATTTGTTGGGTTAGGGGGTACTGTGTAAGTTTCAGGAGATCGATATATTTTTTCATATTATGTTCTATCCCTGTAAAGGGCCTAAGGGACAATTTGATGCTGCTGTTTAGTGGCCAATTTTCTTGCAAGATGCACAGTATCATTTTTATCGGTGTTGTGGAGCATGTTGAGCTCTGGTGTGACGTTTAAAGCAGGATGCTTCATTGGAACAGTTTTCTTTGGTATCGTGCTACTGTATACACTATTAACACGGGTATGGTCTGGCGACGCTTTGGGATTCTTCTACTCGAAATCTGGAGTGACCTATGGTAGTTCTGTTGGTTAGTAGGTGGCTGACTAGAGACGGATCTGTATGAACAGGTCGACAAGCGATAGTGGTCCGTTGTCGTTTCGTATTCTTGTGTAATTAGAGAATGGAATAGCATTTGTCTTAAAGTGCTTCTTCAGAGTTTGTCGGGATGTTTTTAATATCACAAGTGAAAGCTGCCTTTGTTTTCAAACTCGTTGGCTCCGTTCTGTTCAGTTCGTAAGCATTGAAAGTGGAGTTTGGCCCAAAATCAGTTTCTTTGAAGGTTTCTGAGACGTTGTTTTTGCTTTGTTTGTTTTTGAAATGAATTTTGATCCCCGTGTTTCGCTCAATAGGAAATATGGTCATCTCTAAGTTTGGCAGTTTCCCGAGTATGAAGCTGTCCAGTGTTAATGAATTGGTAATATCCAGTCTTAGTTTCTTGATTATGACGTCATAGTCCTTGTTGATGTGGTCTTCTTCCGGGTTTCCTGCTGTATCAGCTTGTTGTTAAATTTTTCGGAGCTTAGATAGTAACTTTCCTTTTGCTGATTTGAGTTGGTTGAAAGAGCCTTTTTAGGACCACCTTCCCGAACATCTTTTGGACGTAAAGTTTCGGCGAGCTGAAAGCTCTCTTCCATCATCTTGGTGCATATTTCCATTAACTTGTGGTTGTCTTCTTTCGGGAAGAGCTGAAGAAATGGGCTGATGAGGATATAGCACAGCGGTAGAAATCTATTTCCAGGGGTCTTGAGCAAGGGGTTTTCATTCTTGTTAAGGAGTGTTTTGCTAACTGAGAGGTCCGTTGCGCTGGTGTAAGGGGAAAGAGAACTATCAGGGTTCTAGTTTGTGATGTTTTCTTCTTATTTTGTTCTATGGTTTATGGTCTTAGTTGTTATATCTCCTCGTCGCTTGAGCTGGTGTAATCAGAGGATGTTACATTTCTTGTTCTTGTTTGTTGCGAAGTTTTTCTTTTTAAGTTGCAGATTTTTGTTTTAGTGTTTCTTTTCCATATGAGTTGTTTCTTTGTGAGAGAGTGGCTTTTACTGTGATGTACTGGAGCTGCTTCTAGTTGTCTTCAGTGCTGGATGAGGTTTTTGACATTTTTCTTTGTTCGTTGTTTTGTCTTTTGCCACGTCTGGTCATGGATAAGGAGAGTGCAAAGGGAAAGTGAAGTGGAGTTTTCAACTAGCAGGTTATTACATAATGACTGACTGAGTCAAAGTAAAGACCCGTCTGGCTCTAAAAACGCCCTTGTGGGGAACCGCGGATGGCTCTAAAAACGACCGGAGGTGGGACGTGGATATCGCTAACCAAACGTTCTGTCTATTTATTAGGGGGTGGCGGAGATTTCACGCCTTGTTCCACAATCGGAATACGACAGATCCGCCGACCAGTGGCTGTCTCATAAGCATGTACGTCTGACCACCCAAAAGCTTCACTATTCTTTGACCAGGGGACCAGCTAGTGCGTACGAATCTATCCTCTTCCGATCAGTTGTGGAACAGTCCATGATAACTGAAGTGCTGGACAGGACAGGACAGGATTTTCATGGCTTTTTAGGATTTGAAGTTTCGGCCTTGCGGCCATGCCTTCCATTTGAGATGAGCTTTGACTTAGTTGAGGAAAGTAGTAGAGATTTATGTAGAGCTACAACTGTTGCAGCTGTAGTTAGCTCATGAATTGATTCGAAAGAGAGTTAGCATTAAAGAAAAAGAGGGATAATAGCCTGTCGCTGTCCTTGTTTTGCTTTTGCAAGGCGAATCTGGGTGGTGTTTGATACATAAGATGAAGGCTTAAAGGAAGTGATCAGAAAGTGAATAGGAAGTGACAGGTGTTAATTAGGCTGCAACCTGTCTTTTTTTTAATTTTGTCAAGAGTTTGAGAGAATAATGCATCAAGAGAAGAAAATGAGATATGAAGAGACAGGAGTGGTAAGTGAAAAGAACAGTGAATAAAGGAAGTGAGAAATGACAGGTGTTAATTAGGCTTCAACCTGCCGTATTTTTTTGGGGGGGCGGCTTCTTCTTCTTTTGATTGTTCATCGCGGCGGATAAGGCATTCGTTATGTGTTCCTGATTGGCTGACTGGTTCCAATGATGTTGATATGTTGATGCTGCGAGGCTTGGGTTCGAGCCCAGAAGGAGTTTGTGAGAGAGGCGATGAATTAAATTTTACTCTTCTTATTATTCGAAAAACCACTTTGAAGTCGATCATTGCACTTCCCCATTTAGCATCATAACGAATTCGATTGCTTTTTCAACAGATCCAAAATCTATCTCTGAAAGCATAGTAGTCTAGTCACTCTAGAGTTGACAACATAATACAATTTAGAAAATAAGCATTAACACCTTTGCATCAGTTTCATGTCTTCCATGATGAAAGCTTGCAAGAAACAAGCGCTTTGACGAAAAAAAACTGTCAACAAGTTTACCTAACCCTACTACATGTTTACCAAGTATCAACTGGATGCCTCACAAAACAACAAAAAATAAAAAAAATGGTATAAGCGACTTGTAATGATAGAGAGAATAGAGGATCGGTGTATAAAGAGCAGCCCACAATTTTTCAACAATGGTAACTAAGATATTGCATACAAAGGGGTATGCCTGAAGAAGGCTAGCACTAATACCACTTACGACCAAATAATCAGTAGTACTCCGGGATTAATTAAGTAGTACATCGATACTTCAAACCACCGGCCGACTAAATTAATTGTCAGGGGCCCGCAGGGCCACCCTGACTGGACTTCTGGCCTCTTAGGCCACTTTCGTCCTTTGATTATTAGTTGAGTATAAAAGTGATGATTGAGATAAAGCGAACCGAACTCTGCAGCAGGACCCCCCGCAACATCCAAACAAACAACCAGTAAAATCCCTGCCATTTAAATGCTCCCAGTTAGCAATGTTACTATTAATAATAATAATAATTTTGAAGTGCACATAAAGTGTATATAATATGATTATCTTTAAGACGTATGTGAATTTGTATTCACTGTTGATTTACACAGGATTTCTTTGTCTTATTATTACTCTAATTTTGAAGTTAAAATTTAAATCTAGAAGGAATCTATTTATTTGATTTAATTAATTAAATTTGTAAAACAAAATAAGGGACGACTATTATAAATAAATTGAGGACAAATCTAGGAATAGGGATTATATTTGGTTTGAATGAAAATTAGGTTAATGTTTGGCGATAGCAGAAGCTAATTATCTGTATGTTGTAGATATTATCTCGAGTATCTCGTGCCTCCATGGGACATCGTACGTGAAGTTAATTTCATTCCTTGTTCTTCTTTGATTGATTTTTGACTTAGCATTCCTTACGTTTGTGAAAAAGCGTATTTTGTATTTTTCCTTTTGTAGAATGGTTCATTTCCAATGAAAATATGACCGTCTATCGATTTGACAATATTTAGGTGACGATGAAAAAATTCTTCTGCAGTTTGATTAAGAGTTGATTGAAGCCTATCCATATTTTCCGTAGGTGTTATCATAGAAAGTACAGTAGAAACCCAGTTTAGAATAGCCTCCGTGTGCTCATTAATGGAAGTATTTTGGAGTTTAGAAGAGATACTATGTGCCTTATTGCTCAGATCCAGGATTGGCTTATTTTTGTTAATGTTTATTTCAGTTTTGAAGACTTTATTTTTGTTGATCTGTTTGCCTTTGTAGGGTCTCAATGGGCAATTGGAGGCGCTGTTCTATGTCCATTCTTTCTGCAAGAGGCACAGAATGATTTATTAGGAGTGATATTGCATGTTTTACTTATGTGGTTTTTACCGCATTTGAATCATGTAGGAAGATTGTTACATTTTTCTCCGGTATTGTACTGGTAACAGATAGTGCATGGATACGGTCTGGCGTTATTAAAAGATTCTTCCACATTGTAACGAGTGAACCCTATGGTAATGCCATTGGTTATGAGTTTACTAACTAATGTCGGATCTTTAGTAAATAGTCTAATTAATGGAACTGGGCCTCTACTATTACGAATTCTTATCGCATTTGTGATTGGATTTTTTTCTTTCAGAAGATAAGCTTTGATGTCTTCCACCTTAGTGTTAGTAGAGATACCTCTCACAACGCATGAAAATGAAGTTTTTGTGTTGGAAGTTTCTTTTTTCAGCGATTTATTTTCGTTTACTATCCAAGTCGCTTCTGGTCCAAAATCTGTTTCTTTAAGCTGCTTAGTAAAAATCTTTAAATTTTTGTTATCTGGAAAATGTACTTTATAGCTTGAGAAGTTCTCAAATTGGAAAATGGTTAATTTGATGTTTGGAGCTTTTCCTGTAATCAGTTTATGAAGTGAAATCGGATTCTTGAGTTCAGTTTTAAAATTCCTAATAATAACTTCGTTCTTCAAACTTTCTTTTTCTTCCGATCTATCATTAGAATTTCTCTGTGAGTTTGTTTCTTGAATTGCGCTATCATCATCATAAGGGTTAGTCAATTTCCTATGGAAAGATGAACGGAATGAATTTGTAGGAATGTAAGGATTTTTTGTTTTTTGTGATGGATTTTTGATCTTTGTGTTGGGAGAAGGTGTGTTATTTGAGTCATTTAATATGGTATGAGGAGAACTAAGGGAAGAGGAGGAGTCTTTGTGGATAGAAGTGGAACTGCCATCAGTTTTGCTTGATATGAACTCTTTCTTTCCTCCTTCAGGTTGTAACAATCAGCGCCATTCCCAATTATTTTTCAAACTTTAATTTTGATATGCAAACTATTGTAATTTAATATGTGTTTCCAGCATGCAAAGTTTAATAAAGAAAATACGTTTTGCAATCCTTTTTTTTACTTTCTGCTCACACACTCCGAAACAAGAGAAAGCGGTCGAACCCCCTTTTCTTTTTCGAGGAATAAAAAGAGAAGACATCTGACAAAGTGGAAACCAGTCTCTTTGTTGTACCAATAACGGAGAAACCGACCACACATGGAGGAGGCGAGAAGAATGAATAACCGTTCGGTTAAATCGAACAAAAGGTGATAGTGCATTAGCACCACCGTATTCTGTTGTTGAGGAAATGCACTTCATTATTGCCAAAGATATATTCGCTGCGATAGCGAATATTGAAACCTTAGTGTCTCACTTTCAGCGCCCAAATGTCTAAGCATGTTTGAGGATATCGCCAGGCTTATCACGCTTTACAAATTCATGTCTCTTTGCAAGATCCAAAAGAGGCACGTACCAGCAATTTCAGGTGCTAATGGATTTCAACGGAAGACACTGAAAGAAGATAAAGGGAACACACCACGACAGACGCAAATTGAGTGGAGGACAAATCAATTTCGATTTTTTTTTAAATTTTGAAATAGAAGGAGGGAGCAAGATTGAGGACAGCCAGGGAGAACGAGGGACCCAGAAAGAAAAGAATTCAGAACCTTTGGAATTGAATAACAGCGAACATCTCGTAACATCTCTCAAAGCTACCTGTGCGATACAAAGTAACTTTGATTTTTTTTGTTTTTTGCTTTGCGAATATCTCGTTCTCCATAATGTGTGAGTAAATCTTCGTGTGTGCTACCTCTTCTATTGTGAAAGCTCTGCGTGTGTGTGTGTTCCGAAATCAGCTTCTATGGGCACAATGATTCAAGCGTTGAAACACAGTGCTGTTCTTTTGAAAGTGACGGTGTCAAGACTGGAACCAAGGACGTCAGTGTCAATGCGTTGTGCATACCGTCGAGGTGGAGATTCTTGGCGACCCCGGTCGCGGCATCAAGGAGCCTGGACGAATGAAGGTAGATACCTGCAAACAGGGGTATATCCGAAAATCTCCAAGCAACAAAAAGGTAGGACAAAATTTCCTTATTTGTGTTACCCTCGTCGACGCAAGAGACTAAGAGCATAGTATTGCGGTTTGGATGGACGAAGTCAATTGCGGTCTATCAAGAGGGAAGCACTCTCTACTTTTGATGTACGGCTTATTACACGTCCCGCCGTTTTGCGTAGTGACTGTCAGCACTGCCGACTATGAATACAAACTTTTTTTTGCCGGTAGTATCATGCCGACTAAAATCTGCGACAGTTCATTGTTTAGACTGATGCCAGAACATTGGACTAGCCAGCTTAAGAATTTATCTTACAATTTTCTATACTGTCTGAACTAGTCTCCATCATAGGGGGGCACTAATAAAACACGAACTGTCTCAAGCAACTTGAGTGGGTTAGGACCGGCAATATTTTGACTATTTTATTTTGTATACTGAGGGCATCCTAAAAATTTAGCAGAGACCCATAAATAAACTAAAATCAACTTGCCAACCTATAACAGATAGTCACCTTGTTTACTCACAACCTTTCTTTTTTTTTTGTTTTTTTTTAAATCAATATGTGTCAGTGTTAATGTAACAAACAGGAGAGATTCCGAGGTCATCAAGTCATGAGAAAAATAGGATACAACAGTTCAGATTATTCAACTTTTACTTTTTTTGGTTATTTTGATGTATACAAGCAAGTGCATAACTAAGTGTATTTGAACCGAACAACAAACGCACTTCGGAATCTATGCAAGTGAATTCGCCTAATGCAATTATTATATCTCATGATTGTAACATAATGTAGCTATAGTAAAATTGCGCAAGTAACTTTTGATATACTATGTGTTAGTGAGTTTTGTGAATCGTCTATGGTTCAGAGACGCCATGCAAAATCGTCAGGCGTTCCTTCTTTCTTACTTTTTTTCTTTGCGGTTCATCGCACCGCATCATGTGTGTCATAGTGGCTGCCTTAAGAAAAGGCAATGCCCATGGCAATTCTTTACTTGCATATGCGGCTTGAGATCTCAAACCACAGTAACGTTTTGCGAATTCTGAGGTAATAAATAAATAATAATAATAAAAAAAAAAGCTATAAGAATGGCCATCCAAACCCCGGGTAGTAGTATTTAAGGTAGAAATTAGTATTTAGTGTATAGATTTTTATTGTAATTTCTGTTAAGGAATTAACATGTATGTGTGTAATGTTTCCAAGAAAGTAACGCCTCGTAATTCTATCTCTTCCGCCTTTCCGTCCCTGTTGCAAATTCATTATTTTGTTTTGTTTTGAAAAGTATCTCATTCTTCTATCCCTCTACTTCTTTCGAGGCAATCCTAGCGGCAGTCCATACTCCAAATTCTTGTGTTTGATAATGTAGCCAGAGAGCAGTTTTTTTGAGTAATCCCCGAGCAAAATCTTAAATTGTAAAGCCATTAGGCAAACGGATAGCAAGCACATCTGTCTCATCCCCGACTTTAAATTGGTACCATGCGAAGTGCTTCAGAACGGAAATTTGTGTAATCTAGTATTTCAAGCTAAGTTGTTATGTCAAAATTGCCCAGTTTAGAGAAAAGCCTAGTTTGTCATGTAAACCCGTGTCATAAAAGTATTGTGTTTTATTTAAATCTGTACAAAGAAACAGGAAAAAGCCGAACACTGTATGTTTACGTAGAGAATTCATCAGCGGCTTTAAATAATAATCAACAAAAAGATAGGCTTAATTGAAGAGCTAAATCAAAGAAAACTCAATGGTTGTGCAAAAGAATATAACTTTGTCCGTCTATTCTTGAATAATGTAAAAGTTTGTTTTTCTATTTTTTTGGTTGAAAGTACATTAAGGAGGGGAGGACAGAAAAGGGAAAGAATTAGCTTGTATTAATCGTGAATTTTTTTATAGTGGTTACTATTTGTATTATTTTAAAATTTTGAATCCCTGTTACTCAAAATTTATGTAACGATTCAATTATTCACATGTTTCCTAAAAGAAACCAGTCCAATTGGTTTACGACCTTTCTTTTGTTTTTGTGCATTTGAGTTAAGTTTGGCATAAAGTTTATACCTTGTTTTCAAACCAGAATGTTTCATTTCTGAGACAGTTTGATATCCTCAATCCCTGTTAGCTTCTTGCGGGTTTGACCTTCCGTCATTCCCGGGATAGGGAAAAATAGAGAGATTTTTTTTCAGCTTTAGGAAACAGGAACTTCAATAGGGTATTCCTTAGGGAAAAGCTCCTGTGACTTTCATCCCCCTGATGTCTAGTTCGAGTCCAGCCATGTTCATTCGGAATTTTGGTTCATTGCTGTGTGTGTAAGGAAGCGAGCCCTAGGTTTTCTCCTAGCTTCCTCATGAGACGGGGTGGTGAAAGTCGTAAGAGTTTCTCCCGGTATAAACAAAAATAGATGTTTCCGCGTCCGGTATGCGTTCATCACTTCCAGCGATGACGTCCCTGTACGACCAGACTTTGAGGAAATACCTTTTTAAAAAAACCTCCTCTCTTCCTATCCAGCCAAATTCAATCAGTTTCCTTAATGCCCTGGAATCCGTCCTGAGGAAGCTGCTTGAAAAATCATCCCGGTCAGAAACTTGAGTTTTGTTTAAAAAAAAAAAAAAAAAATCTTGTCTGGAGCGGTCGCAAGAGCCTAGCTCTAGCGGCGGTTGCAAGGTTCTCTCTCTTTTTGTTCTCGCTGTGTTTCTCCCGGAGAAAAAACAGCTTCAGGTTTGGACTTCAAACCAGAGGCGTAACTACATTTTATGTACCCCGTAAGAGAATACCGAAGGCCGTAGGTCGATTCGGCTCATTGAGAGGCTAGAGTGGAGGATCCCCTTGGAAGGGTCGAACTCCCCCGCATTGCGGGGTTTTGCGCCATTCAATGATTAACACCTGTTGCATATAAAGACCAAGCTGAATTTCCACATGTGGCTGCATAACAAACTTCATGGACTAGGTAACAACTTCAAGTCACTTCCTAAACCATAATATATAAAACCTCTAGAGTCAAGTTTCGGTTGGGGTGATTCAGTAGAATGTAGGAAAAAATTAGGTCTGAAAGTTATTTTATTTTCTAATCAATTTATATAAGCCATTTAATTAGCAAAACCCCAACATATTGATATTACTTTCGTCATGTTCGAGGCATAAGAGTGTACGTTATATGGAAATCTAGTACACTTACGCCCTTCTGCCTTGAATACGACTTTATTACAGACATATGGTTGTTAACCTCTTTGAATTGTTAACATATGGTAAATGTTGAAATTAACAAAGAAAAATTAACAGTAGCCGTGGACGGAGCTTGAACCTGGATCTCCCAGTTGTCGGTTGGTATGTTAGCATTACACACCACGGTACGGCTAATTTTCTGTGTATATGGAATATTCCTCTCGTTTTGACATTCTCCCAGCTCCTTATTGCCGGTTACGAGGCCCAGGCACTCCACCACAGGCGAAGATTTTAGCTGAGAAATCTTATGCGATCGTGCAGTGCGAAATATGTTCGCCTGTATACCTGCAAAAATATCCGCCTGTAGTAGAGTGCTTGGGTCTCGTAACTAGCAATGAGGAACTGGAAGAGTGTTGCGGCCAGAGGAACAATCTATATACACAGAGAATTGGTCGTGCCGTGGTGGTGAAAAGGATATCATGCGCATCCGGAAACATGGAGTTTCGGGTTCGAGTCCTGGTCACGACAGTTGTCAATTTTGCTGTTAATTTCAACACAATATTTATTATTGCTGTTTCTAACACTGCTTCTATTAATTTTAATGAACTGTCACTGTTTACTGCTGGTAACGAGGTCTAGACACGATACTGCAGGCGTTTCTCATTGATGATAGAACTTGGTGCTAGTGGTCTTCGGATCGATCCCTGCTCATGCCACGTGGTCATTGTGATGGACAAACTCCATGTGCGTGGGTTTTCTCGTGGTTCTTCCGTTTACTCCCACTTTCTTCATTCCACCAACTCATCTCATCATCATCCATCCGGCCTGAGCCAAAGTTGCCTAAAGGCCTTAGAAATTAAAAGAGAATTCAAAATTCAATTGATTACGGATTTTTTTACGTCACTCACGCCAGGTTCTCTTTTTTCTATAAATTGCTATACTAATGAGGATCTCGCGGAGAGCCATCGCAGCCCCTCTGCCCGCGCCTGTTCCAAGGACACCTGGAGTTCACATACCGTAGAACATATCGTTAACTAAGTCGGCATTCAGCACAACTATTGTTGATTATACTATTACTTCATTAGCAACATACAGTTACAGAAATACGTATTAATTTTGGGTAAGTCTGTACTAAGCATATGTAGATATTACTTGTCCTTGGAGCCAGTGATGAATTCAGGGAGTGGCCCGGGGAAAGTAACACCTCCCACAAAATCAAAATTTACCCCTGCGAAAATTTGTTGAATTTGCTTCTTATATATTGCAATTTTTATTCATATCGCATTAAACAAAATAAAGATTTTTCCAGCCTGTGTACGACTACTTCTTACATTATGAAGATATTTCCCAAAGCGTCCTATCTTCATTGAAAACCCAAGTTTCAGAAATTATACCTGTTATAGTCCGATTATTTGGGATCGGAAATAGGAGCCCCTGAAATTATATTAGCATTTTGTTTCTCTTGTGTGTAGGGTCCGAGCAGGGATTCCGCCAGGACTTTCAGTTTTTAGGGGTTTAAAGTCAAAATTGGGATGATATAAGTGGAGTTTACACTGTTTCTATCGTTTTTCGACCGTAAAGGTTTTAAAGTTGGGGGGCTCTCGAGGATATGATGCTAATACCCTTAAAGGGGAAGCGGTCTGGCGGAATCACTAGTCCAGGGATCTTCACCTGGGCTGATGTATAAGTGAAATTTTCTACGGGAACTGCTTGTGTAACTTTTCGAGTTCAAAAATGTCTCGCAAGTAATTTTGAACTTCAAGTAGCTTATAAGTGATGAAGTTGTAAGTGTTTGTTGGACCCCCCTTTTGTTTTATCTAAAGTGCTTGTTGAACAATGATTTCCATTTCGTACACAGTAAGAAATAGCTGTGTTGATTCAACACAATGCGGTGTCCTAGCGTGAGTACCACTTTTTGTGTTAGATCAACGCAACACACGGTGTTGATTTAGGATAAAGTTACAGTTGCAGCAAGATTTGAACATATGTTGTTGAGTTAGAAGTCCAGTATCTTAGTCCAGTCCAGTGTCTGAGCTAAATCGCCAGACAGAAAAAACACGAGATTCGAACAGTATAGAGGATAAAAGAAATGTTGCTTAACCCCAAACACAAAGAAAGTTACTCTCACGATTTATGGCAAGATTTAATCATTTTTCTGTGTGTCAATTAGAGGTCAGAATTCCCATTCATTGAGAATATGTTCCATTTCTATGAAAGCAAGCGCAACATTTGACATGTTGTTACGATAAAAAAAAAAGCCGTAATGCTGGGCAAGTGTTTGGCTGTCGCCATCTTGCTTGCTTTCATAGAAATGCAACATTCTAAATAAATAGGAAATCTGGTTCCCAATTGACAAAAAAAGTGATTAGATCATGGGATAAGTTGTGCAAGTAACTTAGTTTGTTTTGGGGGCTGAGCAACACTTATATTTGATCCCCTACACTGTTTGAATCTATAGTGTAGTCGTTTAATTCAAAGGTTTTCAATATAAATCGTTTGCATCTAGAGCTTTTTGTGTCTGACAATTTAGCCAAGTCGGTAAGACGCTCGATTTTTAATTGAGCAATTTATGTTCAAATCTCGCTGCAACCGTAACTTCTTTCTCCCAGTACCGAAATCAACACCGTGTGTTGTGTTGATTTAACGCACAAAAAGTGGTAGTCACACTGGGACACCACATTGTGTTGAATTAACACAGCTGTTTCTACTGTGTAGTATGACATATGTCTTTTCACTAAGGAATGGAGAAAAAATATGTATTTGGCACCTTTTTGTTATGTATTTGGCTCTTCTTCAATATGCCTGTAAATCGTATGTGTTTTTGAACGGTTTAGGAAAGGAATAGACGCGTGTATTGGCTATAAATGGATTTCCATGCTCCAAAGTTTTTCTCAGAAAATTTCAGAGTGGGGAATTTCTAGCCCTCGTATTTGTAGCTAATATTTAAAGGCAGTTCCCTTATTATAAGTTTATTTGCTTCGTAGTTCATGTTTCAAAATATTTTTTGAGCACTAATCTGTTTTCTGATTACAAGGAACTGTTTGTTTAGCTACTACAAATACATGTTGATATGTGCAATTTTAATGTTTTGAAGATTAGTGAACACTTCTTGTGCACAGTTGTCGATAATCTTTTTAAATATGTCACTTTTTTTTTAGATGTTTTAAATCTACTGCTGATTTGTCTCTCTAAATATTATATTTGGCTAGATTATCTGTCTGAACATCTTGCTATGTGAATGCAAGTTTTGCTTTTATCGTTTTAGCTCTTGGTTGAAACTTGGTTCTATGTTAACTAACTAAGTACTTGTAAAATTTAAGTAGGCGTGGTAATTTACTAACATAATCCACCAAAATGTCTGATAGTAAAAATATGCAATTTCTGAGAATTAGTATAATATAAGCGTTAATAAGCCAATTTTATTCTTTTTCGGGGTTTTTAAAATAATTAAGTCCACGATTGTACTAAGTAGATGTGCTTAAGAACAGTGCATACTATGGCACCTATGTCTTATACAGAGTGGTTTTATTTATTTTTAGTAATGTTCACTATTTATATTTTGCTTTAGTATATTGTCTTACAAGGGGTATTACAGTAATGAATAAATGTCCCTATGTGGACAGTATATTGTCTGCATGCTCCGCAGATTAATAAGTAGCCCTAATGAGGACGCGCCCGTAAGGCAAATTCCGTAATCTGTTTATTTTTTTTCCTTTTATACTTTTAAACAAACTTTTGTTTTCACTTATAGGTAAAACTAGAAAGAATAATGTTCTGAATTATTCAATTATAACTAATGCCAATTTTTATAATAAGTTAATGTGTAAATACGACGGCCATCAAAGTTTCATGTAAGCACCTGTTTATATTGAGTGAAAGATAGTTGGCAGTTAGATCACTACAAATGTTGCTTTTCGCTTTGTTGAAATAAAAGCAAGTATTCTTATGAACCACGGCATTTTTATTGGATTCTCTCTCCTACTTTGCATAGTACTGCAGGCAACCGCTTTTCGTTAGAGGAGTGGAACTTGCGGTGTTGGTTGGATTGCTGCGTGGACATTGCACCTTCGCTACCCCCTTATTCCTTAACATTACTTGTAGGCGACCGTTTCTCGGAACGAGGTACGGAAACGGAACCTACATCCTGTTCCCAAACTGTGGACCGCAGGAGACTGATTCTCTTCGGAGGCATTGAGCCAGTAGCTCATTCCACCAGTTTCCAAACTGTGGGCCGCGGGCGACTGATTCTCTTCGGAGGCTTGGAGCCACTAGCTCACTTCTCATCCAGTGTTCCTTAATCTGCGGGCCGCGGGCGAGCGAGTCGGCACGGAGGCTCGGAACCTGTTGTGCGCATATCCCGGTCCACTCCTAGACGGATAACCTCCCTGGGCGACCGTTTTTCCTCCTAAGGCACGGAACCCAGCGAACGTGGTCTCTCACATCATTTTGTTCACCACTTCTCCTTTTTCCCGGTGTGTCCTGCTTGCCCACTGCGGTGCGGAGGCGTACAGCCATACCAGACTGTATATAAAGATTATGAGACAGTGACATCTAGTGAGAGACTGGAGAAGTACCCATTGAGCGAACTATTTATTGTGAAGTGCGTACAAGGTTCAAATAAATATTGCCAGTTCAGGAAGTGTACTCGTGATACCTCCAGCGGACGGACTGGATGGAGGACACCTAAACAAGGACGAAGGAAGTTATAAGGAATCCCGGGTGTGCCAGCGCCTGAAACAACCATGGTACCTACACATCCCGAGCGGGAAGTGCAAATAAAGGAGGTGGAATAAAAAAGAGTTCCGAAAGCGCAAGAAAAGGGAGATGTGCGTGGAACGCAAGATCCTGGAGCGGCTGCGTCAACCTTCCCCGATGCACAACTGCGCAGAGAAAACAGAAGAACGATCCCTCATGAAACCGGATAGCACGGTAGAAAAGATCAAAGTACAACCAGTGGCAGTCTATCCTAGAGCAATTGCTTGGAAGAATGAAGCAGCTGAATGATAGGATGGCTTCCGAGTCAGAAGAAAGCATGAAGGAATTGAAGCACCAGAATGAGAGGATGGCCTCCCAGCTGAAACAGATGAATGAGAAGATGGCTTCCCAGTCAGAAGAAAGCAGGAAGATAATGAAGCAGCTGAATGAGAGGATGACCTCTCAGCTGAAACAGATGAATGAGAAGATGGCATCCTAATTAGAAGAAACACGAGACGCACTGGAGTCGCGTATCGAACGGCTAGATGAGAGAGTTAAATACCAAGCATATGAGCAGAGTGAGGAGATACAAAAGATAGGAGAAAGGGTGGAAGAAGTTAAGTTAAAGGTGGAGGAAGACAGTAAACGATGCGAAGACTCCACAGCAGCCCTGAAAGTAGACGTAACAAGTCTTTCAGACCGATTTGAAGAGTGGGAAGAGATTATCGATGGCAACGTGCTAAGAGTTCGTGAAGACATGGGCAGACTACAGACGGAACAGCTCACCATCCAAGTCAGCGTAACAGATTTAGAAGCGCTTCCTACCAGGAATCATTCCGAAATACAGGAAGTGGCCAAAGAAACCCGTGAAGCGATACAAGAGACCAGAGACGAAACCAATGCCTTCCTGATGGTCAGCCTAGACGAGATTGAGTTCATTCAAAAACGTGTTTCTTCGCAAGAATCTGAACTCGTCATCCTGAAAAAAACTATATTGAACCTGGACAGCAGTCCTGTTCACGCTCGTAACCCAGGATAGGGACGTCCTGCGAGAAGGAGTGCCAGGCTGCCGCTAACCTGCGTTTGCACCAAATGACTAGCGGGGAAACTGAATATGGAACTTCTGTTAAGACAGGAAAAAACTTACGCGCAAAAGGAGAAAGGACGGTATTGTCATCCGACGAGGAGAGTGGATTTCCTGCCGGACCAGCACTTCGGGTCAAGAAGAAGCCAAACTTCCAAGGCGTATGAAACCATGCAGACAAAGGAGGAACAACGAAGTTCACCGCAGACGCTACAACATAGATGAAGAAACGTGGAACTCTAGTAAGGAAATGAGGCTCCGGATCCGTCTCTCCGAACTGAAGTCGTTCACAAGCTACACTTCAACCCAGGAAGAAATGACGGTACGGACGCTCCTAATGCAATTTGAAAGGCAAGCCGACTTAGCACGACTGAACTCGGAGAGATTCTAGGAAATCATGCCGTTTGTTCTGAAGAACCCTGTTCTGTCATGGTATCAACCTAACTCGCATCGCTTCGACTCATATCGAACCTTTCGCCGGTTATTGCTAAACCATTATCAATCGGACGAGTTTACTTACGGCAGAGAGACAAGATTGAGGAATCCCGTATAACTCAAAGGTTGACAGTAGAGTTGAACAATTCGTAACATCTAGATTCAGCCAAATTCGGGATTTAGATCCAACAAGCAGCGAGGCCCAGATCTCTAATTCGTTAATTCCACTCCTACCCATTACCTTCCAGAGGCAGTTGGTGACAGTCAGGAATATGACGTACCCGGACATGCTGAAACCATACGGAGACTGGAATTAATCCACGACGCCTACGAATCCAAGAAGACACCCACGAAAGGCAAAAGCGAAGAGCCTTATCCTGAAGAGGAAAACCGAGGAAAGCTGTTGGGTGTTAACGAAGTATACACTAAGGGAAATATACCATGACAGTATCATAGAGAAACGATTCCCCAGGAAAAGCAACTTACAAACAAGCATGGAAGAAAAAAACAAAAAGTTCTATAAAAACCGGCAGTATCCACCTAAGACCCAATCGATCATGGAGAACGCACGTCGGGCAACTCAAGAACAGAGGAATCCACTGGGCCGGCCGGAGTCATTCAAGGGACAGTGCTCTTCCACCCGCAACAAAAACTAGATGACCCGCCTCTCTCGAGGGTCGAGAGGGGAACATTACGGCACACTCTAGGACCCAACAGCCAAGATGTGTCGAATACTAAGATTGTCGCGGCGATCTCACACGAAGGACTCCTACTCACAAAGACGCAGATGGTTAAAATAAATATCCACCTCATCATGGTTTGGGAACCAAACCTTAGAACTAATCCTGAGGACGAAGATTTGTCAGCTAAAGAAGGAAGATATTCTGGACGGAAGAACGTACCCTCCAGTTTTATTCCAGTCGCGGAACACAGAACTAGAGAACTTATTGATAATGGGGCAACAGCGTCCTTGTGCTCTAAAAGATTTTGGAGTACTATTTCCAGAATAGTGTCCCGTTCTCAGCTGAGACGCACAAGAGATGTGATATTAGTGGACTACTCCGGTAAGCGTAAGACAAAACCTGAAGAGGAAGTCATGTTGCCTGTCGAAGTCGACGGGATCGAAATCGATCACTCTCTTCTTGTTGTCAGCGGACTCAATAGGGAAATGTTGCAAGGAAGGGACTGGATGTTTGCCACCAACTTTGATCTGGATTTCAAGAATGGCGTAGTAAACATGGAAATCTGCGGTCGTCATATCAAAGTGCCAATGTTACCGGAACTTGATGAGGAATTCTCTGCGGTCAATGAAATCAACGTCTGGGAGCAAAGTTCAATCACTTGTCATAGTGTCACTCATCAAAGTATTTTTATAAACTGTTTTTCGGTAAATTGGATTATTTGGCAAAGTTGTCCTCAAAGGTTTCTTGCAAGTTATTAAACATCAAAGTTTATTATATAAGTTCGAAAGACTTAACACGTAATGCCCTTGCATCTGTTAAAACCGGCAAATTTACGATCATGCGGCGGAGTAATACCATTTCTGCTTGCGGCTGAACTTGCATACTATGTCGCAGAAACTAATCTTAAGTTGTGACAGTGCCTTGTTACTTAAACCACATAAACGTGTAATTGTTAAATTTAAGAATTGTGACATTTCTTGTCAAACTTGCTTCACGTCAAGTGGTTGTGTGCTTCTCCGTTACATCATATCAGCTGATGCCATTATATAGAAAGCAGTATACCCAATCCCTATAGTGAAGTGGAACATAAGTCAACATGTTGTTTGCAAATATTATTATATATTTGAGGAGTGGCAGTGCTAGTCCAAAAATATCTTTGTGGCAGTATTGTCTACTTCATTGGGACGTCATCTTCTGGATTTTCGGTCGAGGGAACAATATTAATCCCCCCATTTTACTTTCTTCCAGATTGTAAACTGGAACCTACTATAAAAGTGTATAAGTGGAACAAGGACACGTGCGTATAAATACAAAAATAATACTGGCCAGTTCGTGTGCGTTGAAATGCGATATTTTATCTTAAACTAAACTTAAACGATACTTTATCTATCTTAACCTTGAACTTGAAAATCAGAAATACAACTACTACTTGTTTTATTACAATTACTTGTTCAAGGTCACAAAACCCGTGCGCTAGCGTAAAAGCTATTAATGTTTGGTAAAAAATGTTGTAATCATATTTCGTTCTACTACGCAAGTTATATATTAAAATGTAATTTAAAATATATTTAAATGTTTGTGTTAACCTTATTAATTCTTGCATGATAGATTTAAGCATCTAACTACAAGGTAACTAGAAAATGTCGTTCTGTTTACAAGTATGTCACTAATATGAGTAAACTTTCAAACATTGGTTTTCCTGTGTCTCTATTTTCCGGCTATTTGTGTTGCAGTAACGTGATCTCTACACGGATCGATGCGGAATTGTTGTATTCTCGCAACAGGTGGTTATGTGCCTTCAACTAGACTAACATTCAAGGTCACTAACCTCATGTCCCCGTTTCACCCTTGCCATACAGTAGAGATGGACGCGCTGTCAAGGCTTATTTATCCTATTGCAATGCGCTGAAATGATAATCTGGTTCATTTGCTGCGTATTTTAAACGCTTTTTTCGGATAATCCGAATTTCCGGAATCCGAACAGGACTACACCCCAAATACTTCGGATTCCCGGAGTTCTACTGTAGTTTTTTCGGTTGCTTACCCAAAATCAATTACAGAGTTAACTCGTGGTGATGTCATCAATATTTGGCGTCCAAGTGAAAACACCGACTTTTACTTAATCGATAATATTTTCTCAGCTAAATAAGATACAAACTTCGTTATTGCGTCAAATTAAAGATTACAACTGATCTCAGTGATTTAAGTTGATATAGTGTTTATATACTGTCATCATCTTTAAAAATTCTGTTACTCCAAAACAAAAAGTAGTTTTGTTCCTTTCACTAATTACTTAAATAGTAAATAACTACGAAACTCATAGATACCGAAAAATACTCTGCAATAAATGTCATAGAGCGTTATTCTAATCTTTCTAACGAGACCAAGATCATTGTTGTATATTAAATATTGAGCCAGCTAGTCGACTTTATGATACAGGTTGTCCCACCTTGGGACCTTTAAAATACTCAAAACTGTAAACACTGTACTGAAAAATTTCGATAGGCATAACTCCTCATGTGATCAAATTAAAAACTTCATTCTTGCGTTAAATTAAAGGCAACGAATTGTAAAATGATCTAATATTTAAGATAGTTACTTTGTTATTATTATTGTTTCATTTTTTTTTTAAATCTAAATTCAATACAGTACTATTGCATAGAAGGCAAATCAATAAAAGATGTTATAGAGGCCGATATGCTGGAAAGCTGGAACAAATTTTACTTTGTTCGTAAAGTGTCATCAACAATGTGTTGGTTTTTCACCTCCCACCTCCTATCATCCAGGATTTCGCCTGTATCTTCAAAAAATTGCGCCTTTTTTTTAATATTTCGCTGAGGAATCAGTTTTGAGCAAAATGTGTTATGACAAAATACAAAATACTCTTCAAAACGATTTTTTCTATATTTCTTCTAAGATTCAACGTTTAAGAACCAGTGGTGCACATTTACTCCCAAATACAGTTTTGCAACATCAAAACTCAGTAAGTCATTTAAGACTTTCAGAACGTATATTTGACAGTCAGGATATTACTTGTGTATTTTTATTAGAACTCGACGATAGTTTCGTAAGCCATCGTGATAACATCGTCTAATTAAAAGGTAGCCAAAGTATGTTCAAAAAAATAATAATACTAATATATAGAGATAGATGAATTTCGCGACTCGCGGATTCGCGAAAATTTTAAACACTCAAGAAATCGCATGGAGTAGATAGAAGATTGATAACACTTCGCGAAAATGTAATTTTTAACTCACAAAATACTCTTGAAATTTGGTCATTTTATTTCCATCCACGAATTCTGAGCACTACTCAAGAAATTATATCATTTGTATTGATTCATTCACCAAAATAATGGCTTCAGAAGCTATCATTGGATTGGCGTACCACAGAGAATGTTAGAATGTAGTACACTTTATCCTCCACTATAAAAAAAAACACTATAAAATAATATATAAGAAACGTCTCTTTTACTTTTGATGATACAAAATGACGTAGAATTTTGCACAACCACGCAAATCTTAAGCGTCTAAACGGTGCCCTCAAGAAGAAAAATGAAAATAACTTTTCTTGTAGAGAATTTTGTGTAGATTAATTTTTGTTATAAATAATAATAATAATAATTTAGGACGCTATTATTCCAAGATGTAAGTCAAATCTTGGGTGGTAGGAGGGTGCGAAACTAGCACGTTGTTAATTATATTTTATGAACAAAATAAAATTTGTTCCACGTTTCCACGCACCGTGGCGCCACTCTTACTGGGCTGTGGAGCGCAAGGTGTGTTAGACTTCTTAGTGACACTGCTACTTGATTTAAGAAAACAGACAAAAAGTGTTGAAATGCTGATTCAGTGCAATAGAAGTTTCGTCTAATTTTAAGTGTGGAAAAGTCAGTTTTTTATTTATTTAAAAAAATAATTCAAAAAAAATAATTAAAAAGGTTTTTAAAAAAGCACGCTTTTAAAAATGGACTAAAAAGTAAAATATAATAAATTAAATTAATCTTTTGAATTGGAAAATAAAAGCGTGGGTCCTCTCGTTTACCTTATAATAAAATCATAATATGTAAGACCACACACGCTTTTATTTTCCGATTTATAAATTTCTTATTTTTTACTTTTAGTCCATTTTTTGCTTAAAACAGCGTGTTTTTTTAATCATTTTTTAATTAATTATTTTCTATCTTAAGAGCATCGCACACCCAAATCCTAAAGTGTTCTGCAACCTAGTATTTATTTTAGGATAAAGAAATCCATATTAAATAGTTATTTTTTAATTAATTACAGTTAACTGAATTATTCTGTCGTATATCTAATGATTGAATATTATATTGTCTTCGGAAGCAAGCAAGTTTACAAAATTTTAAAGAAATCGAATGATGAAAAGTTTGTTAAAAATCAATTACAAGATTTGTACCAGAGATAAAACATGATTACAAAGTAAGTTAATAAACAGCGTGTAAAAAATGGAGGACACATCTTCACGCGATTTGAAGCAAAGACTTTCTTTCAGAAAACCCAGTGGGAACGGCAGACACACACGTATTTGAAACCATATACATTGTCCTGGAAAATTCATCGAGTGTGCATGGTGGAACGTGGTTCATGTGTTAAGGTAAATTGCTCGTTTTGCCGCCGCTGAGAGTGTGAGAGGGTTGACCCGAGAATCGAGTACATGGGATTGTGTGCGTGAGAGAGAGCAACCCCGGAAAAGCAAAAGCTGCGGTGATTTACACAGACACGTGCAAATAGCTGGTTAATTCCAAACCATACCCCCAGTAGTGGCTGGCCGAGGTTACATGTGTTTGTGTTTATGACATCATAACGCTATGTTTTTTTGGTCACCAGGCCGGTCTGTTACTGGTTAAACAGCATTTGTTTTCTAGCGTATCGTTGTACGTAAATCTCTTGGACACCATAACATATTACACAAACGCTAATGTGATACAATTTGTTCTTGTATTCGTGGGTTACGAAAATTCTCACATCCGCATTGCTGTTGTGTTGTAGTCTGTGTAATTAAATTTTCTTACCACCATTTTCTGGCCTACATATCCTTTTTTTTATTACTTTTTTTTCCCCTAGTGACAAACCTGTTATTGTTACCATTGTTCCCGTTCTTTTATTTAGTCTTTCATGAAAAATTTTAATCGAAATGTTACTCGTATGTAGGTTATGGAAAAAAAAAAGAAACTGTTTTTATGTTCGCAAATGGATTGTGTTTAATTAAGTACATTAGGGAAAAAGAAAGGTAATATTACAAAAATCGTGGATGACAACTGTTATTTGTAGATGCGATGACCCACATATGTTATTTTCTTCCCTTCTCTCTATATGTTTTGAAAGCTCTTGTTATTTTAGAAATTTAATCCTGTGGTGACGTCAACGCAATTTGAGTCTACATGAAACATCGGCTTTAAAACGCCTCCATATACCTGAACTAATATACTTTCTGTCGTCAATAGAACTGGACTTTTTGAATGTATTTTGTGATGTTTTTTCGGTAAAGAACATAAAAGTGTTAGGCATATCATTATTCAATCAGAAATTATATATGACGGACTGACTAATTGTGGAAAAGTTTCCATATTACAACTCTTTGAAAGCGAAAACAACTGACGTTCAATACTACTACTAATACTACTAATAATAATAATACTTTGTTTCCACAACAATGTCGGAAACTAAGAAGCCTAACCCTTTACGATCCATACCACTTTGTTTGGAGTGAGAGACGTGTTCAACGCCACCAAGATCGGGAAGTATCCCTTCTGTATTTATAGGGTGCCAACTTATATTTTCATCCTGGAATACCAACCTGTTTCGTAATACTTGTACTTCAGTTACATAAAAAATATGTTTTAGAATGTAACGTTTATGCTATTTCACTTGACAAAAATATTTATTTTCAAATGCTTGTAATTATTAAATTAGTGGCATAGATACGGTAGAAGCCATTTCCAACTTTTAATTTCTACATTAGTTAATTTGTTTCTAACAGCTAAAGCACACGGAAACTGTTTTCGTAAAAGTCCTCTTGAGCTTGATGTCGAAAATCTGGTAAACGTTATTGAAACAAATCAGCACCGAGTGCCATAACTCAGTTGGTAGAGCGTATGTTTCGAATTTGAGAAATCCTAGGTTCGATACACGCGCCCCACCATCCTGATTGAGGTTCTCTAGGGTTTATTCGTCAACCACACCAGGAAACTGCTGGAATGGTTACTTCAATATAGGCTCTACTCTTAGTTCTGGTCGACTCTTAGTTGTGACCTTTCCTCTACCCTATCCCTCTGAGCCATAAATGAATAAAGGAAAGCCAAGATTCAAGCAAGTAGGCAAATAATCACGGCTATTGTCGCGGAAGTCTTCAAGTTTAAAGGCGAGAAAATGATCATTGACATCTCGAAGAACCAAGTCTAATGTGTATGTGCAAAACTTTCCCTTATTACTTGGTGATACGATCAGTAAATGTTATACGTTATTAAAATAGCGGAATTGGTTTTAACCAGTCTAATCCAATAAAGCTACCTTTCTATTAACTATAAAATCTGAAGTACATCGAAATTCAAAGATATATTTCTTGTGTGGTTGATAATTTATCCATGCTTCCTTGATTTATGCTGACGTACATGGTGAAATGAAAACAAGCATCTTTGCACACCCAGTAGAGTAAATTACCGTACTCCACGGATATTATTTATCTTTACAAATAATTTTACAGTTAATAACTTGGATATGCCTTAAAATTGATTTCACTATTGTCTTTGCGAGACTCTTCTGGCCCAAATTGATGTGTTACACGACTTATTAAAAAAAAACTTACCGGAATACAATATGGCGGATTTCAAGATGGTGAACATGCTACTATTACAGCGCGATATGTTGTCCACCTCTTACGTAACATCACGATATGTCTAATGTTTTGGCTACAATCCTAGTTTGGGTACTAACAGAATATAACTTGACTTTACACGTAGAATACCCGTTATGATCAAGTTTAATCTTGGTTCGGTCGTAAGGGGGTTACCATTTAGCAGCTAAAGTTCACTTTGTTAGCTTTAGTACGATGAGCCAATTAATTAAATATAATTTTGAAGCAAATACCTTGGAACGCGTATGGGTACTTTTCTTGTAAGTGCTCTAGTCTGAACAGTATCAACAATTTCTATGTGTTTACATCTGTATTGTTTATTAATGTGGTAAAACATTATTAATGATCATAAAACCAAAGGGTATATGCTTAGGGTTGTACAACTCATGCTCGAGCAGAAAGATCACATGAGGTCAGGTCACTTGAGAGCTAAATGAAGAATTGGTTTCTACTGAAATCTAAACAAGAAATTGCCTCTCTGTGCTGAAGTGGTCTTTGTCGCTTGTTCTTTTTCTCCTTAAATGTCTTTTAACTGAGGAATTGGCCATGAAATTAGAGCGAAGTCCACAAACTTTGTTAATTTTGATATGGTCAAATCAATTCTGTACAGTTTTAATCAAGATACAGTACTGCAACAACTATCTCGATTCAGCAAGATTTCGTGGCTAAGTCAGATTTGAAAGGATGTCTGGTTTATATTAAGAGTATTGACTTTTATTTAAGTATTGACAACCACAATAACTTTGCCAAAAAAAAAAACGCCCTAAGGACATGCCCTCAGTTACTATAAAATAAAGAAGTGTCGAGAAACATGTGCAGCGATGTGGAAGAAAGAATGGACAAGTTGTAACTAAGAAGAATTTTAGAGAACAAATACGGTTTACCAAATTATGCTAAAGGTCGAGAATATTTTACAAATACATTTGAATTTCGACGTTTCCGATGAATTTTCACTTGGAGATCTGTTTCACCTTGGCATCCGTGAATTTTGAATTTGAATATTTATTTAAGGACTTTAGGCAACTTTGGCTCAGGCTGTATGAAGGATGATGGGAAAATTGGTGCAATGAAGAAAGTTGGATGAAACGGGAGAGTCCCCTGAAAACCCACACACACACGGTGTTTGTCCACCATAAAGTCTACATGAATGAGCTGGGATCGAACCGAAGACCCAACCAGCAGAGGCGAGCGCTCTACCACTGATGAGTCACCCCTGCCACTTGACATCTGTGAATTTGAAGTGGATTTGTTTCGAGATATCGAAATGTTCTTGCTGACAATCGTCGGTAATTTTCATTTGATAGTTTACGAATGACTATGGTGGTCCACTGCAATTTCGAATAGTGTGGGTGTGGAAAATATTATTTTCTTAATCAGTGGCTTAGATAATAACAAATACTACTCTTACGTATTTTAGAATCTATAAATTTTGAATTTGAATTTATTTAAGGTCTTTAGGTAACTTTAGTTCCGGCCGAGAATCTGCAAATGCTTTAAATTTCAGTTATTAACTTTTTTCCCCATTAGGAAAGATCCTTACATTAGATAAGCTAGCAAAATGTTCATTATCCATAATACCAGCTAATCTTAAGTAAAATTCATGAGTCTGAAAAGAAAATAACTGAGCTTCATATCTGTAAATATCCGCTACTTTAATAATTTATTCACATAATAAAAAATAATTTTATTTTTTCAAATTTCAGGGTCATTTTTAACATTTGAAAGGTCATTTTATAGGTCATATTTGAGGATTTTTTAAGTTATCAAGTTTCGAAATCTACTTATGTCTTTCTTTACCTGCAGAAGAATGTTGTGGCTATAGAGACTTGTTCTAATGATCTTTCGTTTTCAACAATCACAGTTATTTTCCGTGGCGGACAAACTTTGTTCATCTTCGAGTAGTTAGTTTCACATTTTCGTAGTATGTATCGGCAACATTTTTCTATATTATCCTGGAGTCGACATGTCTTTTCAGTTTTTACGATAATAGGCAAATAAGGATATAAATCGTGATTTATTTTAGACTACAAAGCTAATTTCGATAGTGGTTTAGAATTTATTTTACAAAAGTCATCAAACTGTTCACTCAAGCTATGCTCATGAGTTTAATTGTCGTGCATAATGCTTTAAAGAACATTAAAACTTATTCACAGGAGCATACTTGTGTTTTAGGTAAGTTTATTCGATGATTTAAACGTGTGTTTGTAAAATAACAAACTGATAGCATTCATATCAAACAATGACGTGGTGACATCTATGAACAACATCGTAAAAGCATGTTTCCAATACCTACCGATTAGTTAAACGACCATTCCGTACGTTGATTATAATGCTGAGATTTCGTCTAATGGCTATCATAAGGAAGGCAAGATATGCTCATAGACTGTGGTGGCTTAAACATTTTGTTCGCGCTGTTCCAAATTCAGTAATATTCGCCCAAAATCACAAAGTTCGGATCCCACTTTGAATTGAATCCACCTACAAGTTATTTAATTTTCTTTCAGAGATCGCTCTTCCTGCTGACAACCAGTAACAACCGGAAAATTACTTCAAAAGAAGCAAACTAGATGTAACTTTAGCTACAGAGAGAGAGAATGTGGGGTAGAGTCAGCTGCCCTGAAGGAAGAAGAAAGCTTGAAATAAAGACATTTGCCATACAAGTTCCTAACTACACCCTTCCTTTTCTCCCCCTTATATTTACAATGTCTACGTTCCACTCACTATACGAGGGTAAATTTGAAAAACGAACCTCACTCCTTTTTCATTCTCTATTACGAAGACAAAAGCCTTCTCTTTTCACTCACAAACACGCACGTACACACACTAACTTGTAGTTTAAATCCTACTTTTAGATATAGATTTGATACATTTTCCAGTAACAAATTTCAATGCAAGAACGACTAAAGAATATAGAAAAAGGGAGTCCTTGCAAATGAAGTTTTCCTGCCTCAGAAGGGGACTCAAGTAAGAGAAGAAAGGTCTCTTTTACTCGAGAAATGACAATGCATAACTCTGTCAGATAGACACAATAGCTGTAAATACCTTCAGTTTGGAATCCCACCTATTTTCGTCTTCTTTCGTGTCTCCCCCTCCTGATGGTTGTTCTGCACACAACACTACTACTTCCTTTCTCGCGTTCTACACCAAACCAAATATACTCTTCTTTGCTTCTTCCCTCTTTTACCATACCATATTCTGTAACTGTTCCTAAGCTCCCCTGCTTTAGCTTCAATCATTTTCTGTGCCCTCTTTCTCATTTCCCATTCCTCCTTTTCTTATTCAAGGACTTTCTTTCCTCTTCAATTATTTATTGTTTCTCTCAGTTTCTGATTTTGGTCTGCTTGTCCTTTTATCTAAGGAAGAAACTATATTTGGTTGTAACACATACTTGGTCACTAGTTTTCTCGAAAGGACTTTTCAACTATTTCTAGTTCAAACTATCTCATCCAAAAAAACAGAACGAGACAGAATACTTATAGAACACTTACCCGTTCTTCCTCTAAACAGGGTTTGTTGGATCGCCTCCTTAGAACGTGACAAGAAAAAAAGTGTCAGAGCTACAAGCACGTAAGTATTGCTCCACATGGTCACAAATTACGTAGAATCTCGATAAATAATGACACAATATGTGGCTGCTCTGCAAAGTCACAAAGTACCTAATATCTCGAAAAATAACCACCCAATAGGTGGCTCC
>JAGDQP010005409.1:64548-78502 GCA_022664845.1 Lepisma saccharinum | reverse complement strand
TAGAAATACAATCGAGGAAAACAAGAGTTTGAAGAAAGCCAAACAGCAGCTCATGATACGGAAAAAGCAAATAATTGCAGTTAAGAGACCAGTCCGTAACACGAAATAAGGAAGAAATTATAAACATATTTGAAAATTTATACAGAGAATTGTACTACTCCGAGGAAGAACTAGGAAATAAAGACTCAGAAGAAAATGATGTAGAAGTCCCAGATGTAATGAAAGAAGAAGTGGATAAAGTACTTCGAGGGATGAAGAACGGAAAATCGCCAGGAGAAGATGGACTCACAGCAGAGATTTTTAAATACGGAAGTGAAAAAATGAAAGAGGAACTTGCTAAATTATTCTCGACGTGCCTGAGGAAGAGAGAAATACCGTCAAGTTGGAATAATGCTGTTATCATTTTGTTGCTCAAGAAAGGGGACAAAGAATGCGTGGAAAACTACAGACCAATTAGTTTACTGTCAGTTCTGTACAAAATGTTCACCCAAGTTATTTTGAATTGCATTGAACGAGACTAGAATTTTAACCAGGGAAGGGAACAAGCCGGATTTCGTCGTGGATTTAGCACAATGGACCAAATACAAACATTGAATGAAGTTATGGAAAGGACTAATGAATATGAACTTCCACTATATTTGGGATTGATAGATTTTGAAAAAGCTTTCGATTCGGTCTCCTTGGCAGCAGTACTTAAATCACTTGAACATCAAGGTATCGAGAATGCATACATCAAGCTACTGCGAAACATTTATTCGACTGCCACATCTGTCATTAGACTACATCAAGAAAGTGAAAAATTTAAAGTTGGAAAGGCAAGGAGATTCAATTTCCCCAAAACTGTTTTGTGTGGTCCTGGAGAGAGTGTTCCAAAATTTAAACTGGGATGAAGTGGGAATAAAAGTTAATGGCGAATATCTTCATCACCTACGGTTCGCTGATGATATAGTCCTGTTTGCTTCAAGTGCAGAAGAACTACAAACCAGAATGGAGGAACTGAGTAATGAGAGTTCGAAAATAGGCCTTAAAATGAACTTAAGTAAAACAAAAGTAATGTAGAATCAACATGCTGCAAAGAAGGAAGTAAAGATTAACAGAGAGACAATAGACATAGTTGATGAGTATGTTTACCTAGGCTAGCTCAAAACATCGAATGCTAAGTTGACTGATGAAATAAATAGAAGATGTAAAATCGCGTGCAGTTCGTTTGGAACACTACACTTTATTTTCAAAAGCAAACTACCAATGTGTCTGAAGCGTAAAGTTTATAATCAATGTGTCTTACCCGTGATGATGTACGGCTGCGAAACTTAGACATTGAATGTGAAAACGACTCAAAGATTGAGAGTCACACAAAGACCAATGGAAAGATGCATGCTAGGAATAATCAGGAGGGACAGGAAGACAAATGAATAGATTCGCGCACAAACAAAGGTAGAGGATGTAATCAAGACTGCGAAGATGATGAAGTGGAAATGGGCCGGTCACACAGCTAGACGAACAGATGGAAGGTGGACGACAAATGTATTACATTGGATTCCTAGAGAAAAGAAACGACCGAGACGACGTCCAAATGTACGATGGGTAGATGAAATCAAGCGTTTTTCAGGAGCTACATGGATGAGGATAGCAGCAGATCGAGATATGAGGAAAGAAAAGGGGGAGGCCTTCATCCAGCAGTGGATAGAAAACGGGTGAATATGATGATGAGTGCGTTAATGAGGGAAACGGTGTCAGCATTTTCTTTTAAAGTTTTAGAATACGGTAACCCTATACCTGGATCACTAATTTTACTCAACATTAGCTTTTATGTCTTTTTTAACGTTGAAAACTAAAGGAAAAATAAGAATATTTATTTAAATATAAATGTAATTTTCTGACCTAATGTAATTAAGGTCTGAGCTCTGAAAACTGCGTACAGTATTCAGTGCTTTGTAACGTGGAGGGAAACGCGTTGAAGTTTATTATTATTTATTTATTTTTGAAATTTAGTGGGAAGTAGTGGTTGAAGAGGGAAGTAGCACACCAACCAACGTTCAATATACGACTTCAGTGAAAAGTGAGAATTGCTTGAGAGAGATTGGGAGAGGGGGGGGCGGTAAAAGAGAGAAAAAGAAATGGTACGCACCGTTCGGTTACCATGGAAACTCCACTAAAACATGCAAGTCAGCTAGTCGGCACTCTTAGCTAGATTGATTCACTATGGTTACCAGCATGTAGTTACTCAACATGGTTGCCAGCAGATGAGGGTTTTCACTTTCTGTCGTCAAAATAAACAACAACTTAAGAATAATATTGTTTCTAAAAATTCTACATTTTTGTGTAATTAATCCTAAAGTAGAAGAAACATTTCCATTCATAAATCCAAAAGAAAATAAGACAATTGAGAAACCGGGTAATATTTAGAAATTTTGTGAATTTCATCTTTATGACTGTTTGTATTTTGTGTCTCAGTATATATGTGTCAGCATGGAAAAAGTCAAATTCAAACTTTCAAATTGTATTATATTCTATGGGAATGAAATTTATTATGATGAATTACACTTCATAAACTAAATATTTTGCGTAATTGTTCTCCTGGCCACTTTACATTTATATATTTATACTGTTAGGGTTGCAAATTAGCAACGTGACGGGAAGTATTTTGAACCAGAAAATACTAGCTCGTTTTATGCAAAGCATGAATTCAAACATTAACTTATTGCTTCGTCTTTGAGAATTAGTGTTCGATTTGCCGGGAGGGATGTTGGGGAATTTTCATGGTGCCTGAGGATTTTATCCCCGGTTGTTGGTTCTAAATATCATCCCAACCAGGAATAAAATCTTTGTATTTCTACTCAAACGAATAGTAGGTTGAAACTTGCCAACGACCACTAGTTTTAGGATCCCCCATCCCTTCGTAATTTATAACAAATCGAACACTGTTGAGAAGTATGTCAACATAGAAAGTCTTATTGAAGCTGCGTCATCTACATGCGATCTGTGGCATCTAGTGACGTTATTACACACTATGAGCTCTCTATATAACCGCATGTCCAAATCATTGCTTGCTACCTAATCGCGTGCTTTAGTTAGTAGAGTGTTGGTTTGGCACTTGGGAGATCGCGTTTAATTCCTGGTAGGTGAAGATTTTTTTTTTTCTTTCAAAGAACATTTGAATGTGCTTATAAAGCTTATTAATATATGATTCTTGCCACTTCTTTAACCGGTTTCATATTTCATGATAAAACTTAACAATGTGAGGTGGAAATGTGATGAAGTTATACTTAAGAATTACATTTACAGTGTAGTGGGGAAATACCAATATTAAAAAGATCCCTTGTCTATGCCCGTCTCACGAAAATCCTGGATCCATTCCTGTGCCCAGTACTGCAATAGGTGCGGGTATACTTAATTCCTCTCCCCCTCTACCTCTTTCGGTGACAAATAACACCCTGGTAGTATGTCACAAATTGTAGGAAAATTACATACGGTGAAAGAGTCCAATGTCTTTAACTTCTGGAATGCCAAGTTATATAGTGACTAAACAAACACTATAAAAGCTAAGTATTAACCTGACAATATAATTTCGGCTACTGGTATTCGTTAACACATAACAACTGATATATGGTTTAAGAACACTATTTTCTCCTATTGAAGACGAGAAGGAGAATTTAACTTCTGGATTATAATCCCTTTTCGTCCGAGCTTCACTGGCTTCTTAAAAGAAAGACAAAAAGGTCTAAAAAAAAAGATAAGTCGAAACAAAGGTCAAAAAATTGTTTATGTTCAAGAATTCTGACCCTTAAGAGCATTTTTGACATCCTTTAATCCATAAAAATCAAGAGAAAAAGGTATCAGTAGGGGACCCAAAACATCAATAATCGATACCGTGCTCATTGCCAAGTGTTAAAGTAACCAGTAGAAATTTTGTCAGACAGTAGAACAGAATAATTGACGAGAATGATAAAGGAAGGATGGCAAAGATTAATTTAGTAGAAGCGACTTACATTCTTTACTTTGTGTGTTATTAATATAACAAATGTAATGGATCCTCTATTTACTTGCGGGTAAAAGTTAATTTATAAAAAAATAAGAAAGGATTGGACCATGTAACTGATAAATTTGGTATTATTGACAGCAAAATGCTCTTCATACATTCTTACATAGAACATGCCTTTTTCATAATCTTCTGTTATTTGCGCGTCTATGCATTAAACTTCATGAGGAACGAAAACAAGCAAGGCAGCGATGGCTAAGTAATAAAAGCGAAGCAAATACCAACCACTACAGTAACGCGAAACGAAACGCCACACTAGGGTTCAGAAACAAAAAGCGAGAATATCTGACGCAGAAGATTCAGGAGATTGAGGAAAACGGGAAGACAAATAACATACGAGATCTATACAAAGGGGTAAACTCGTTAAGAAAAGGTTACCAGCCGAGGTTAGGAATGATTAGAAATGAACGTGGAGATCTTCAGGCGGATCCGACTAAAATTGTCGATGTGTGGAAAAGTTATTTCGACAAACTTCTTAATGTACACAGCGGGGAACAAACAGAGGAATTTGAAATCCATACCGCAGAACCGTGGATTCCCGAACCTAGCGAGATCGAGATCGAAATGTGGGTTAAGAAATTGAAAAATTTCAAATCACCAGGAATAGACAATATTCCAGCCGAATTAATTAAAACAGGAGGAACGGCACTAATCAAGGAACTACATAAATTGATAAGTGCTATATGGAGAAAGGAGGAGCTCCCAAAGGAATGGAAAACATCAATAATTGTTCCGATTTACAAAAAAGGCGATAAGTCGGAATGCAATAATTACCGCGGAATCTCGTTACTTCCAACTTGTTACAAGGTATTAAGTAATATTCTGTTAACACGCCTAAATGTATACGTAGATGAAATAATTGGAGATCACCAATGTGGATTTAGAAGAAATAGATCCACGTTGGACCAGATTTTTGCTTTGAGACAAATTTTGGAGAAGAAATGGGAATACAATGGGACGGTTCATCAGCTATTCATTGATTTTAAGAAAGCATATGATTCTATCAAAAGGGAAAAGTTATACAGTATCCTGATACGATTTGGAATACCGAAAAAATTGGTCCAACTAGTGAAGATGTGTCTCAGCGACCCCATAAGCAGAGTACGGATAGGTAATAATATGTCAGATAGTTTCAAGATTCGCAACGGATTGAAACAAGGCGATGCCTTGTCACCACTACTGTTTAACTTCGCGTTAGAATATGCGATTTTAAAAATTAAAGGGGACAAAAAGGGACTATCATTGAATGGTTTGAATCAACTGTTTGTATACGCGGATGATGTAGATTTAATAGGGGACGATATAGATGCACTACAAAGCAACACCGATGTCTTAGTAGAAGCGTGTGATGAGATAGGTCTACAGGTAAACATAGATAAAACAAAATACATGATAACAAGCCGAAGCACAGGGAATGAAGGAATTAAAAACATAAGAATTAGGGATGAGGTCATAGAGAAAGTAAACAAATTTAAATACTTGGGAGCATACGTAACAAGCAAAAATGAGGTCACGGAAGAAATAAAAAGTCGCTTAGTATCGGGGAACGCATGTTTCTACTCAGTCCAAAAACTTCTAGCATCGCGATTAATATCAAGGAAATTGAAATTAAAAATATACAGAACGGTTATTCTGCCGGTAATTCTTTACGGTTGCGAAAGTTGGAGTACGACCCTAGCAGATGAACATAAATTGCGTGTATTTGAAAATAAGGTTTTGAGAAAGATATATGGGCCAAAACGGGACGAGATGACTGGAGAGTGGAGGAGACTGCATAATGAAGAACTCCACGGACTGTACGATTCACCAGATGTTGTAAAAATAATGAAATCGAGACGACTAAGGTGGGCAGGGCATGTAGCTCGGATGGGGGAAAAACGAAGATTATATTCAATCCTGGTTGGAAAACCCGATGGAAAGAGGCCATTGGGAAGACCGAGACGTCGTTGGGAGGACAATATTAGAAGAGATCTTCGAGAAGTAGGTGTTCGTGATGAAAACTGGCTTGATACTGCCCAGGATAGAATCCAATGGCGAACGTTTGTTACTGCGGCGATGAACTTGCGAGTTCCATAAGCCATAGAGTTAGTTAGTTAATGACATTGTTCGGAAAACGGTTGTTTCTTAAAAGAAATTTACCCTCGACAAAAAGCTATTATAAAAAGTGGAAATTAGTTAAAGAGGAAAGAGGAAAAGATTTTAATTATTCTCTTTTTGGAAGTTAAAACAGTGGTCAAAATTGAACGTTTTCCATGTGAAATGTTCAACTTTGAAAAAAAGCATGTTTAACATACTTCATGCTTTGGGTTCTTGTATAAAAGATCATATTCTTGTAAGGGAATAGATAATCTTTCAATATAAAACAAAAATGTGTTTATGAAAATATAAAATGTTTAAAATATTGCAGTTGAAACACATTTTGTTGCAAAAGTTTTATTTAGAAATTTCAAACATCGATGTAATGGGGTCATTCCAGCTCAAATCGCCTAAATTTCAAGAATCTTCCTGGTCGATCATCTCAGATTTGAATTATTTTCTCTCATCATGTACTTTGGTCCAAGTGAGGAAGAAGTGTAAAATATCTTTTTTGTATTGCTTTCCATTCTAGAGGTATAGGATGTCAAAGAAAGGTCGAAAATCATGATATCTAATATTCGCGACTGTCCTTTAAAACCGCACAGTTCCATAAATAAATGTATAATTTCTGTTATTATTGTCCAAATGACGTGAAATTTTCACAGGATTATCTCAAAGACATACAGTTTCTTCCTACAATTTCAGAAGAAGTATTCTGTTGCCAGGTTTTAGTACAGGGGTTGTTAAAAACACGAAAAAAATTATATCGCTTGTTGATGAAACATTAATTTGTTTAGCAATGTTGGCAACTAATGACAGTAATATCATTTTGCCTGTTACATGAGAGTATACTAGAGGTCAGTGAAAAAAGTTCCAACTTTGTTCCAATATTTCTTCTTTATTTAAAAAATATATCCTTATAACATTTGAAAATTCTGTGCATAATACTCAATAGTACAACAATTAGTTTAGTGATGTTGATAAACAATAAAAGTACGAAAACATTGTTTCCATGACATAAGGTAAGGGTAGAGATTCACTGCTAAAAGTTTCAACAAATTGTGGATGTTCTACTATTCAAAAGCTGATGAAAGAAATATATGTATAATTAAACATGATTTTGTTTTGTATACTGATGGGTCACTCCATGCAAAATCAGATAGGTGAAATGTCACTCAAAGTTTCCAATTTTGATGAAATTTGGCACATTGATTCTTGGAAGGGTTCTTCGTATAAATTCCAACTTACAGGTTTCTAGGCCACGTGTATCCGGAGTTACAGCGCTTCAAAGTTGGCATGTTTTGTCCTTAAATGTTGTCGCGACTGACACTTTATGGAGACACACCCATTTGAATTTTTTATTTTGTAAGTCATGCTTTATGAACTATAAATTACAAGGTTAGATGTTTCTTGTGTAAAATTCATGAGAGAATCGAAATTTGATAACAAAATTGTGGTAGAGCCTAAAGTTTTTGAGATATTTCTTTATGATTGCGAAAAAAAGCAGTTTCTGAAATGGTGTTCACCTTGCAACATAATACCGTGAATAACTCAAAAGGAACACCAGATACAGAGATGATGAGACTTGTACCATTGGAAAGAAGAAAATTTCCTATAGAATGATGTAATAAAAACAGCGGGTTCTCGGTGGGAACTTTATCTTCAAAACCCTTTTTCTGTTTTTACATCATTATGCATAATATGGTTGACCTTGAAATATAATACCATGAATATCTCAGGAAGAACACCAGATGCAGATAAAGTGCCGTAATAAAAACAGTGGAATCTCAGTGGGAACTCCGTCTGCAAAGCATTTTTTGTTTTGTTTTGTTTTAATATCAAGTAGTTACAATTAAAGTTTCGCTGTTTTATCGGTTCTAGATGGTAAGCGGTCAATCGGACAAACATGAAACTTTATGTGAATGTGATTAACGATATGTGGAAGGGAAATATTGAATAGAGAGTTCCGATTAAAAACCTTTCAATGTGTGTTTACACTTTATGGATACTCTACAAGCACTTTATTAACTCCATATATTTTACAAATTATATGTACATTAAGTTTGTGCGTGTACCAAACGGCATTTAAATTAGAAAATATACTCAAAATATCGTCCATCTATGTCTAGAACAGTTTGGAAGAATAGTGGGGATGCTGTGGTTCAGTGGTGGAGTTCTATCTCTTATTCGTAGCGTTCTTCTTTCAGTCTCTGCTTATGCCACATGGGCATTGTGGTGGACAAACCCCGTGTGTGTGAGTTTCATTGGCCATCTCCTCCCACTTTCTTCATACGATTAACTCTCCCATCATCATCCATTTGGCCTGAGCCGAAGTTGCCTAAAGATCTTACATAAAACTGAAGTTCAAATTCAAGCATAGAACATTGTGCAGCAGTACTAACCTAGACATCTCTATTGGTGTGTTAGATACCACCGTTATGCTCATTTTCCGATCGTCACTTGTTTGGATGTTCACTTGAAAAAATCGTGTTCTTTAGGAATCTCCATAATCAGAAATCGCTGCGGTTGAGAATTGAGATCAGGTGATCGAGTGGCCAGTCATTTGGTAATGATATACTATCTGCTTTGCCAACATATTATCTTCACTTTGCAGGACAGAGATAATATTAACAAAACTGCTTTTATGCAGGATTGGGATCCACCTCACATCAATTATCAGCTGAAACAGTTCCTCAGAAATGCAAGAGGTGCAAATCCAATCACTATTAACTCGTTTCCAAATGCTTGGCCACCCTGATCTCCTGATCTCAACCGCAGCGATTTCTGGTTATGGGAATATTCGAAGAACTAGGTTTACCAAGTGAACATCCAGTCACATGCCGATTTGAACAGGAGCATCTTAAGAGAGATATCCAGCACAGAAATGGAAATTCTTCGTGAAGTACTGCAGCACAACTGTTCTATGCTTGAATTTGAACTTCAGTTTTATGTAAGATCTTTAGGCAACTTCGGCTCAGGCCACATGGATGATGATGGGAGAGTTAATCGTATGAAGAAAGTGGGAGGAGATGGCCAATGAAACTCACACACACGGGGTTTGTCCACCACAATGCCCATGTGGCATAAGCAGAGACTGAAAGAAGAACGCTACGAATAAGAGATAGAACTCCACCACTGAACCACAGTATCCCCACTATTCTTCCAAACTGTTCTAGACATAGATGGACGATATTTTGAGTATATTTTCTAACTTAAATGCCGTTTGGTACACGCACAAACTTAATATACATATAATTTGTAAAATATATGGAGTTAATAAAGTGCTTGTAGAGTATCCATAAAGTGTAAACACACATTGAAAGGTTTTTAATCGGAACTCTCTATTCAATATTTCCCTTCCACATATCGTTAATCACATTCACATAAAGTTTCATGTTTGTCCGATTGACCGCTTACCATCTAGAACCGACAAAACAGCGAAACTTTAATTATAACTACTTGATATTAAAACAAAACAAAACAAAAAATGCTTTGCAGACGGAGTTCCCACTGAGATTCCACTGTTTTTATTACGGCACTTTATCTGCATCTGGTGTTCTTCCTGAGATATTCATGGTATTATATTTCAAGGTCTACCATATTATGCATAATGATGTAAAAACAGAAAAGGGGTTTTGAAGATAAAGTTCCCACCGAGAACCCGCTGTTTTTATTACATCATTCTATAGGAAATTTTCTTCTTTCCAATGGTACAAGTCTCATCATCTCTGTATCTGGTGTTCCTTTTGAGTTATTCACGGTATTATGTTGCAAGGTGAACACCATTTCAGAAACTGCTTTTTTCGCAATCATAAAGAAATATCTCAAAAACTTTAGGCTCTACCACAATTTTGTTATCAAATTTAATTCTCTGATGAATTTTACACAAGAAACATCTAACCTTGTAATTTATAGTTCATAAAGCATGACTTAAAAAAAATAAAATTCAAATGGGTGTGTCTCCATAAAGTGTCGGTCGCGACAACATTTAAGGACAAAACATGCCAACTTTGAAGCGCTGTAATTCCGGATACACGTGGCCTAGAAACCTGTAAGTTGGAATTTATACTAAGAATCCTTTCAAAAATCAATGTGCCAAATTTCATCAAAATTGGAAACTTTGAGTGACATTTCACCTTTCTGATTTGGCATGGAGTTACCCATGAGCAAACAAAACAAAATCATGTTTAATTATAAATATATTTCTTTCATCAGTTTAGAATAGTAGAACATCCACAATTTGTTGAAACTATTAGCAGTGAATCTCTACCCTTACCTCATGTCATGGAAACAATGTTTTCGTACTTTTATTGCTTATCAACATCACTAATTGTTGTTCTACTATGGAGTATTATGAACAGAATTTTCAAATATTTTAAAGGTATATTTTTAAATAAAAAAAAAAGAAAAGGAATATTGGAACAAAGTTGGAACTTTTTTGACTGACCTCTAGTATACTCTCATGTAACAGGTAAAAGTTTATTACTGTCATTAATTGCCAACATTGCTAAACAAATTAATGTTTCATCAACAAGCCATACATTTTTTTTTTTTTTTTTTTAGTTTTTCGTGTTTTTAACAACCCCTGTAATAAACCCTGGCAACAGAATACTTCTTCCTACAGAATAATTGTAGGAAGAAACTGTATGTCTTTGAGGTAATCCTGTCAAAATTCACGTCATTTGGACAATAATACTATTAATTATACATTTATTTATGGAATCTACGGTTTTACGAGATATCATGATTTTCGACCTTTTTTGACATCCTATACCTCTGGAATGGAAAGGAATGCAAAAGAGATATTTTACATTTCTTCCTCATCTTGAGTAAAAATTCGTTGAAATCTGAGATGGTCGACTGGGAGACATTAGGCGATCTGAGCTGGAATGACCCAATATGAAGACTTGGTTATACTGCTCTTCTTGTGGCATTATTCTGCACACCAATGATGATTAGCCTCAACTACAATGTAAGTTTCACTTCGACCGCTCAAAGCACTTTCCAAATATATTTTAGTGAACAAGGAAACTTCGAATCATGTAAAATGACCTAGAAATTGACAAAGTGGATGCTTGTTTTTTTCTGTTTCTCCTCTCGTTCTTTCTCTCTAGGGGGGGGGGGGGGGGGGGGGAGAGAGATTGCATTGTTACCCTTATAATTACATTCGTAATTCAAAATGGAAAATTTTTAAAATGTCTTTTGGTTACAAAAAACGACTATCCTTGTATTACGGGATTCTTGTGATATGGAACTTTAAAAAAAATCAGAATCAAAAAAGTAAACCGTTCTTTATTTGCCAAACTATCCTTTGTAGAAATTAAACAAATTTGCCAAAAGCGCACCTCAAATTACCCAGATTTTGGTATAATCTTGAGTAAGCCCATTTTTCGTAACACTAACAAAGTTTTTTATGCTGATTTTACTGATGTGTGAACCAAATCTCAAAATGTGTTCCTGTTATAATCGAATTTTGTCTGAACCTTTGAGGTACAATTTCTGAATAATTACTTACCAAATTGGCGAGATCTATACACTAAAATACGCCTTATCAACAGGACTTTTTATAAAACTGAACACATCATGAAATAGAGATTGAAAATATCTTTTGAAAATTCATAAAATTCGTAAGCCATTGTAATTAGCGAACTTTTTTTTTTTTTTTAAAGAAATTTAACTTTTTATTGATCAACGAGAGCACAGATATATTCCATTTTTAAACAGAGAAATTTACACTTGTATCTCGTGTTCTTCTTTTTTATACGTACCTTTCGTATTTCAATGCAGGCTCATGTCTAAGAAATTATTTTCGTCACACAAATAATTTATTAACGGTTTTCCCTCAGAAACTGAAAATTCATATTGAATTACTTTACCTATTCTATTAAATAGGGAATTTTACTATTTTTCTCATTGCAACTTATTTTATTGCAACCTTTGATTTTATATGCAACCTTTGATTTTATATGCAATCTTTATTTTTCATTTTGAAGCAGGGTTCCCCTCTAAAACAATTCTTTTCTGCCAAGACGAAAAAAATATTTCATGTTATATTTCCTCTCCAAGGTTTTTTTTTTGTTTTCTATTCATTTCCGAGATCATGCTTCATAGGCGAAATCTATCCATTTTTTATTTATTTGTGTTTACACTCTAATGTCTAATTAAAAACAGGATGAAAAGGCTATACACTTAACTTTATTGTAAAAAAAACACAGCAAGCGTTAGTTTCAATGTTCTAACAACATCTTCCTCAGACAACACATTAGTCAACACCATTGATGAGTGTGTCTGAGAAAGATGTTGTTAGAACATTGAAACTATAACTCTTGCTGTCTCTTTTTACAATAAAGTTAAGTGTATAGCCTTGTGAGCCTGTTTTAATTAAATTAAGTATGGATACAAGACCTCAATATAATTATATCCCCTAAAATGTCCTGTATATATAACTAACTCATTTCATCATCACCCATGAATAGTACAATAAGGTAGAAAAACGAGAGCTGCACTTTAGATACTCCCCTCCCCCTGATTCATTCTAAACAGTAAGGGCCGATGGAAATAGAAGAGTTTAGTTTTAGTCTAACTTAAACCTAGACTTATCCATCACTTTTCAAATGCATCAGCTTGGTCTAAACCATGGTCTATCCCAGGTCTACGTCTTTGCAATCGGGCTTAAAGGTCAAGTTGCGTTGGGTTAGCTTAATTAATATTAGTTTAAGAATTCTTTAACTAGACTTAGCGGCTCTAGTTCTTCGAGCTCAGATCCGAAATAATGTACTAAGCATCCTGAAGAATCGAAAGAGTATCCAAAATGGGTTACTTATTTTTTAAATAATATCCAGCTGGGTACACATACACTTCACGCTCAAATGAAAAGGTGTTGCGTCGTTTCGCCAAAGGCATGGTCACATCAGAGAAAGGAAAAATTGATAGATAGTAGTGGTGACGAGAAATGACTAATTAGTTGGGAACTTAACCACTTCTCGTATAGATAGATAGATATGTCCATTAAGTCTTTCACCGTCTGTATGCATATAAAGACTTGTTCGTTCCATTTTTACTCCATATGAATAGTTTGTTTCGCGTCAATAAATAGCTTGCTTTCTTTAAGCTTTTGACGGTTTCTAGTCACTTCCACTTTCTTACTAAAACGCAAATTCACATACAATTGATCACGAAACAAAAGGATTTTATGTATCAATTCTATGTGTTCTTTAGACATCTGAAATATTTCACTTCACTTTCTTTCCTCCCAGTTCTCGTTTTCACTTTCGTGTAACTCAAAATGCATTCAAGTTCTCACGTGTAATCTGTTTTCATGGTCATCGACTCGTTGTTCCAACCAATTATAGTATTCTCTTAAGTCTGAAAGTTTCTTATCGGACCCTGTTCATTTTCAATCGTATCGAATCTCTTCACAATATTGTTCAACGTATCATGTAATTGATACACAATAAAGTTTTGATAAATTGAATATTACATTTCAGATCTGGGTTTTGTTCAATACCACCAATCTTTCGCAGCAAAACCACCATACATCAAGTTACTGCCTGAGAGTTATTTTCTGATTAATTGAACAAAGTTTTTATTTTAAATCTGTTCACATGCATAACAAGCTTAAGAGCCATTACCTAACGGATATACTCCTTGTTAATAAGCATAGTCACACCTTAACCTAACCTACTCGTAACTTAGGTCATAGATGCCTGTCAATGTACAGAAGTTTCTTTACTTTTCCATACAACTACTAGTTTCTATAAATTCTTTCATTTTCATTGTGTTATTTAGTTTGTATAAATTCTTTCGTTTTCATTGTGTTATTTAGTTTCTATAAATTCT
>JAGDQP010005409.1:0-64538 GCA_022664845.1 Lepisma saccharinum | reverse complement strand
CATTGTGTTATTTAGTTTCTATAAATTCTTTCGTTTTCATTGTGTTAATTTCCATTCCGTAATTCCCATGGATTCCTTTTATCGGTAAAAGCATTGTTGTCATAATTCTTTTACGTGTGAAATAATTGTGTTAATACAATATTGTTTAACGTAATTAATCCAATAATATTCTCTCATTGCAGTGAATGGCGTTATGAGATACATACGCAGATGTGGATATATTGAAGGATCACAAGCGTGCTACGCAAGATCAGGAACCTACGAAGTCCACGTTAGTGTCTGCTCATGTTCGGATGATAATTGTAATACTGCTCCTAAACCACAGCAAATCAGTGATTTACTTTTGTTTCTTGTAACCATGGTATCCTTGAAAAAACTGACAACAGCCATTTTATAACAACAATTGGTAGAGTAAGCTAAAAATATTTCATATAACGGGATTTATTTTTCCCATACTCACAGAAAGAAAACAAAAAACAGAAAAAAACAACAAAAAAAACGGTTGATAATATAACCCGATAGGAAGATTTAAAAAAAAAGCAGTAATTTGTAGCTGTTTTGCGTAGAAAGGAATTTAAAAAAAAAATGTTTCTACACCAGAATAGAACATGCAAATTTAAAATGGTGTAAGATTTCAAAGAGAGAAAAAAAAATTCATTTGCTGCCTCAATGTGTTACCACTGCAATGCTATTACAGTTAAATTAGAAGATGCATTAAATTATTTTTAATTATTATCGTTATAATTAATAATAATAATAATAATAATAATTCAATTTATGAGCTGTAGTTTAAAACAACGTGCATTTCTAAATAAAAAAAGACAAGAATTGTTTGTGGAATGAAAAGTGTATAGAAAGAGAATGATTGAGTTATTTTGTACAAAAAAGGAAAAAAAATAATATTTTGGTTACATTTGTCATTGAGACAAAAGAGAAAAGGAATATCACACATTCAGGTTGACCTTAAAAGTAATATATACAACTACTGTTTTGTTTTAGTTTCAAAACAAAACGTTTTTTCTTCAATCAGATGCATGTGTTCGCATTGTAAACTATCTGTGATTTTTCTGTACACCACTGTTTTCAAAATGACATCAACTCTGTAGGTGCAGGAGAAAAAAAAATGAAAACTGTAAATAAAAGGAGACCTTTGACAGATTATGGAAAACAGAATACACATGTACATATATACATATATATATCTTATTAACTAGTAGTAAATTCTAAAACCGAATGGAAGAAGGAAATCATTGACAGTTAAATAAAGCTTTTGGCCATTGCAAACGTCGTAGTGTGTGTACAATGCAACTGCACGGCATTTGAGAAAAGAAAAATAAATCATTACATATTTATAGAGTTTTAAAAATCAAGTCCATAAATTCTTGTAGAAAAAGAACTTGTTACTGAATGTCAATGTGTTTTGAGTATCAAATGCTTTTTCTAATGATAGTTGTTCATAATTGTTGCATTTGTTTTCTAGACTGTTCAGCTAGGTATTTAAAAACAAAAAGTGTATGTACAATATCCCCCCTGCCCCATTTCCCAAGTACGGTAAATCAGCATCATCATATGATAATTAATTAGGTTAGAGCTTCTATATATCCATTGTCCCAAGCTATCAACACGAAACAATATTTGGCTAGAATGCATTGTTTGTTTAGATGTTCACAAAATCATAAAAACAAACATGCTTCCTCCCTTTTTGCCTTTGTCACAGTCTAAGCTACCATTATTATATACTACAGCAATCAAATCTATAAGCATTTTCTACAGTAGGACATTGATCCCATGTTTTAAAATTGAAATATTTGTCTTTTCTAATTTTTCTCTGTTTGGAGAATATTAATTATTATTCGAACTAAATTCTCGTCAATTATTGTTGAAATGTAATTATTATTGTGTTAATAATTCTTACGTATTACTGACAGGACTAAGTCATAATATAAACCAGACGTAACATCATTTTTTTTTTAAATCGCGGCAATAAAGTCGATTTTTCTTGCCTCAACGGAGAAGCAAACACAAAATGTACTTGATACTACATAAAACTACCATGTCCCCAGAATAAAAAAGCGTAAATAATCAAAAGCAGAAACAAACCTGTAAAAATTAAAATCAGATTCAACTTTTCTCGACTGCAGCTTTGTATAGTTTCCTCAGTACGAATAACCATTAAATTATTTATTATCTACGAACAAACGATTTGAATTATTGATCTTTGCATCTCACTTATCAGGAACTAATTCCTGTTTTCGGAATTTGTAAGAGAGATATGTATGAATTACCGTGAGAAACAACAGTAGACAGTTTCGATACGACGGGCGTCTGCCAAGTGATAATTTTAAGATTATCAAATATCATATTATTATTATAATATTTTCATTGTAAATACATGATGTTAACATTATTTAATATAATAACGTTTCAAGCCATCGTAAACTACGTAAATAATCTTATGTCTTGCAGTATAAACGAGAAATCCTTGTTTTACTTATGTAAATATCTATAGAACAATGCAATCATTCGTTAAATCTTAATTTTTTTAAACAGGAAAAAAGAATACCAAAGACTACATCTAAACCTTAATTTTAATCGTGTAATAACACACTGATTGTTTATGAACTGATACGTAAAATTGTGCATGAACTTGTTGTTAATTATTAATAAAACTTGTTTCACATAAAAAAAAAATTCATACAAGCTTTTATGAAATAAGTTAATCTTAAGATTTTTTCTCGTATCTGATACAAAATCATGTGTATCAGATTAAATAAATAATTACAGTCTTCATTTTTCGAAGACAGTCGTTTTTGTGTTTGGCATGTTTAAAAATATGTGTATTTGATTATTTTGTAAATTTTAACATTGTATTTTGTCGCTAGTGAACAAGTGCATTAAACAAAAAAAAAAAACAATCTTTACGGTATGTCTCGTGAAATGTTTCTTGTACAAATATTTATGTTTACATTTTTTTTTAAAAAAATCCTACTTGTTTAAGTTTATATTTTAGCACATTTATTAAAATCGCAATGTAAGTAAACAGAAAAATGTAGGCCCAGGATTGTATTAATGGTGGTACTGGAAAAATTAGAAGTGATAAGATATAGAAAAATAATTTTAAAATGATTAACAATTAAGTTCGATATTCTTGTGGCTAGAAGCGCAAACACATGCCGAGTTTTTTTTTTTTTCAGTTTTGTAGCTGTAGAGAAATGTGTGCTTTGCAAGATACTGTTAAGGCCTAATTTTTAAACCGAGAACTATTTTTTGTATTGTTTTTAAGTTTGAAGGAGAAAATAGGAAGGATCCGTTTGGAAGAATATATTTAATAAAAATAAATGGAGCGAAATAAAAAAATAGCAGAATACTGCCATTGGATGCAAATCTTTCAAGGTACCTTATACAATAATGGTTTCATTACTACTTGATTATATAAATATCTCAACAATGACACGACTAGGTATAAATAGCAATACATGATGAAATTAAGTATAAAGGGGAAAATGTTTTAATACTTAAATTGGATTCATTTGAAGAAAAGCGATATCACGAATTGTCCGAGGTCTATGAACGGCAGTGTTGTTTTGTTTCTGTAGCTGGCTTTGTAGTTGTAAAACAAAATCAATATGCACTCATATAAATATTAGTTTGGCCTCTTATTTAACAAAAAATAAAACAACTTTGCAATTATAACCTTGGACAATTTCTGTAACAAAAAAAAAACAGTAAAATTACGATCACACACGTATATATAGAGAGAGATACACACATATACACACACATATATATACGCATATACACATCGCAGCAAAACAAATACAAGTGAAAGTATAGAAACTGACAAGAACTGTGTTACGAATTTTCAAGAAGAGAATCTGCCCGAGATAATATAGTAATCTTTCTGCATAGGGTGGATTTTTTTTAAAATTTTCTTTGTAAATATCGTTGTTGAGAGTATGGTAGTGTTCATTGATGATACTAAAAGACAAGTTGTTTTCAATGGAATAATGAAACGTAACTCTTGTACAGGTACATATATACATACATATATGTAAAACGCTGTATTTTACTTAATCATCTTGTATCTTTGTTACTGTTAAAAAAAAATAAGGGAAAAAAAGAATATGCTTCTTGCAAACTTCCTCCTATTTCACCCATATCAATGCGATACGAAATAGTGACAAAAAAAAGGATAAAACAGAAGAAAAACTACTCTATTATGTAATTCATGTTTTATCTCACTAGCGTAATTCAATGGAAATTACATTTTGTCCCCCCCGTATTTCCCTTTTCAAGGGAGACTTTAAAAGAAGAAAAAAGGGGGAAAAACAGCCTTCAGAAAACAGGAAACAAAACAAATTTATTAAAAAAATTTGGGACCTTCGTGCCCAAGATTAAGAGAAAGATATTGAAAACTGGAATTTTAAAGAAGAAAACCTAACAAACAAACTGTTTTGATTAAAAACAATCCGGATAATATTTAAAAACCCTTACTATTTTGCTGGCTATTTTTGCAGTTAGCACTTTTAGATACATAATTCAACTTAAAATTTCTGACAGTCAAAAGGACTTTATACCTCTTTGACACTAAGTTGCAGTGCCTTTTTGATCAAAATAGCAGAAAAAATAAAGACTACACCAGCTGACCATTGTTTCAAGCAATATTATTTAGGCGTCACGAACAAACAAAAAATCATATACCCAATAAATATGTATTGATTGTAAAGGTTAGGTTTAAGATTATCAGATAATGTGCAAGCGTGTAGAGTTATATTGCAATAATGATGAATATATATATATATACTAATGCTTTTCATTTCCTTTTAAATATTGAGTTTCAACATAATGGCTGATTATGTTTGTGTTTTGTGATTTGTATGTTTGAGTGTGGTTTAAAAGATTGGTTGATTTTTATTGTTTTACTATGTAATTAGCATTCTCAATTATTATTTGACTCTTGTTTACTTATCAGTCACTAGACCAGGCTCAACTAAGAAACCAAAGAACTACATGTGAATACTATATATATATATATAAAGCAATGTGTCAGCAACAATAAATATTTCTTTACTGCCATTAATGAATCTTCTGCTAGAAGGTCCCAAAATTTGGGGTGCCATGTTGTTGTTATTGTTGTTGTTTTGGGTTGTATCTCACGCAGGCACGTGCGTCCTCTCATCATGTGTCTAGTCTAATGTACAGAAGAGATTTCTAGAAAATAAAGGTTGTGAACACAACGAAATATAGCTTATTAAATTGGACAATCCCTTCGTCCTTGCTTATAACATAATACAGTAGTTTCTTTATACTTATTTATCTTTGCAATAAGACAGCGATTAGCCAAGTGGTTAACACGCTAGATTTATGTGCATGTGTTTACGAGTTTAAGTCTCGTGCTGGTCCATTGCATGGAGTGGTTTGGAACCCGCTTTACCAAACACTGTAGGTCCAATCCATAGAAAATCGCCAGCTCGTTTATACCATTAGTAAACAATTTAATAAATCTATCATCCCTGGACATTACTAGTAGATATACGGCATGTCCGCAGTATGTCATTACTTTTAATGCACACTGTTCAGGTAGATCAGTTTTAAATCAGGTGGATAAATTTTAAATGGCATAGATCAATTTTATATTAGGTAGATCAATTTTAAATTTTAAATCACGTAGATTAATTTTAAATTACGTAGATCAATGTTAAATTTCAAAATATGAACATAGAAAGCTTTTATTTTATTAACATTACGTTCCACTACTTTAATTTTTTATTTAATGAGTACCTGAACACATCAAAATCAGCATAATATTATAATTGATTATATCAAGTTCTATCAGGTATAATGGTCGAAAGATAAAACTTACACTATTACTAAAAATATAATGAATTTTAATTTGAATTTTATTTAAGGCCTTTTGGCTAAGGATGGTTTAGGTACAGGATCGGGAAGGTATCGGCCAGGGTCTTCCCTTAAGGTACCAACCCGGTATTCAACTGGTGAAACTAAAGGAAAACCTTAGTCAAGATGGTCGGCCTTTGAGTTCGAATCCACGTGCCTACCCATTGCCGATCAGAAGTCCGCGACGAAAACTATCATGACTAAGCGTCAATGAAAGTTAAAAAAAAAATCTCCTTTAACTTTAATTGACACCTGCCTTTGTTTTAAGGCTGTGAAGGTGTAGTCTTGGAGTCCAGAAACAGCTTCTTGAAGCAGAATGGAGAATTAAGAAATGAAAATAATAGTAAAATTAAAATACTAATAAAGAATAACGAGACAAGGAAGTCAAAAAAGTAAATGGATAAAAAATATGAGTGAAAAAAACATACAATAAAAATTAGAAATTAAATCAAAAGAATGTACTTACTTTGCTATAATGGTCTCCAGCTTTGGATCACTAAATTAAATTAACAAAGAAGTTCTTCACGTAGCTAACAATATTTCATATATCGTAGTTCCTTAAATTTAATATTTAAATTCTGGATAACTTTAGTGATCCAAGCCTGGCGCTAATTACACTCAAGGCAGTACATGTAATTACCGTATTTACGCGAATCTAAGACGAAAATGAAATGAAAAAAGAACTGTACTGCATTGATTTTTAAAAATAAAATTAAAAAAAACAGACTAAAATGCGAAAACAAACGATAAAAGTTGAACTTACTATGAAGAATCCACTACTTTCGGCGTTGGAATTTATTATGCGCGTCCGCTGGTGCCTTTATTTTTCAGGGGAATTACAACAGTTGCTTCCGTTAGTTTTATAGCGGCATGAAACCCTTGCGACGAAAGGAAAAAGAAACAATAATCTTCTACTTTAAACTGGGTCTTACCGGCAGCGCAAAATGTAGGCCTAAACTTGTAAAACTCGAATCTAAGACACACCTTTATTTTGGGGGAGATTCTTAGATTGTGTCTTAGATTCGCGTAAATATGGTATTTAGATACAGTCTGCCATGCACTAAAATTAAATTATTTAAATCAAAAACTCTATTAATATAAATTAAATCTCGGAAAATACAGTCCAACAGAAGAAAATGAGGACGCAGAAGAAGAAAACGAAGATGAAGATTGTTACATAAGGATATTACATGCAGTTGAAGCTTGGTTTATGATTGGCGTAAAGAATAATGATTACGTCTGCACCCAGCTCTAACTATGGTTAGTGATTCAGGATTGAAAGTTTGGTGGTGGTGTGAAGTTTGTTCGAGTATGGAAAGATGAGGAAGTTATGAGTTCAAGGATAATTGTTGGTTCTTAGAGTTGTAGTTCTTTACTGGAGTTTTGGGGCATGTGGGAGCTTTCCCATTCTCATATGACTCTGTGAGGATGAGATACTCTAATTTGATAACAATCTAAAGTGCTTGAAAGCTGGGATGGTACTGAGTGAAAAAAAGGTTGAGAGCGGAGCGAACGAGCGGGAAAAGGCGGGTTGGGGTTTTGATATGGTCCAATTGTTTACGGATTAGGTAGCTGGGAAAATTCTTGGTCGATAAGAGCTCAGGGTGTACCGGAAGGTAAAAACATGCAGGAGAGAGCGTGGTGTGGAACGGACCTATTGAAAAGTAGATACCGCATGTTAGTTGTTTTAACGTAGACACTCTACGTTACGTTTTAACGTTGTTCTAACGTTTCAACGTTGTCTCAAGTCAAGTGTTTCTAAGCCAGACGTCCATAAATATAAAAGCTGTGTGTTGCCTGGGAAAAGTCATGGGAATTTCACGGAAAGAGTGCAGTTGAGATTTTTCATAAACGTCTTTAATGGCTTCTCACCATGGCGATTAAGAATATGTCATCGATTTAACGAAACTAGAAGAATGATTTGGGAGACGTACAATTTAGGTGAATCTCTAGGCATCCCATGAAAATTGGTATAAGACGGCCTGAGCAAAAGATGCCAAAAGTCCATAAATTCAATTCAAACACTTACCTACTTGACCTTCGTAGTGCAGTCTCTAATCTATTAGTATACAACCACTAATATTTGATGTATTGCAGAATAAATTAATCTACATTACCTAGAGCAAGGTGTCTCAAATAGATGGTCGCTTGGGATGGTGAAAAATAAATTAAATTGGAGTTTCTTAACAACAAAAAAACTGATGAATTTTATAGATTTTTTTTTCTGTTTTCATAATAATTGAAGATAATGAAATATGATTATTAGATTCTAATAAGAATATTTATTATCAAACACAGCAAATCAAGGCCGCTGTGCTGCTCTAGCAGATTATTCTCGTTTACGAACAAAATGAACTAAAACGAAATAGGTCGTTCGAACTGATGTTTTCAACGAACTAGTTCCCGACGAACTGGTCTTTCAAACGATAGAACATTCCATCTCTAGCTACTTCCCAGAACTTTCAATTATCCCTGTAGTTCAAACGTTTCATGACAGGTAGCACTTTCTCGTGGCACTCAACTCGCAAATTACCTTCTCCACTTGGTGCGGAGAAAAACGCAGTTCTATGTCAAAAGTTACGTACCCATCATATCATAAATATCTGGTGTAGTAAAAAGAAATCCATTATTTTTGCGTGACATTGAAGGCTTGACTTACCATAGTTAGAATGATCCGATTTAAATCACATATGCGCCGTTTTGTTCGATAACGTGTTGCCATTTGGAAGCTAATATCATGATGCCTCTCTCATAGAAACCCTTGTCCCTATTGGCAAAAAATTGAGACAGTCGATTTTCACAAGCCTCTCTTCACGCGAATTTTTCACCAGCAAACGTGTTCGCCATGGACAGGAACAGATGGTAATCACTCGGTGCCAGGTCCGGACTATAAGGTGGATGCATAAGAACCTCCCAACCAAGCTCCCGGAGCTTCTGGCGAGTCACTATCGATGTGTGTGGCCTGGCGTTGTCCTGGTGGAACACAATGCCTCTCCTATTGGCCAAAGCTGGCCGCTTCTGGGCGATTGCTGCCTTCAGACGGTCCAATTGTTGACAGTATAGTTCCGAGTTAAGGGTTTGGCCGTAGGGGAGCAGCTCATAGTAGATAATTCCCTGCCAATCCCACCAAACACACAGCAAAACCTTCCTGGCCGTCAATCCTGGCTAGGGCACCGTTTCGCCGGCGCACCGCGCTTCGACCACGACCGTTTTCGCGTGACGTTGTCGTAAGTGATCCACTTTTCATCACCAGTCACCAACTGCTTCAGAAATGGGTCGCTTTTGTTGCGATTCAGCAGCGATTCGCAGATGGAAATTCGGTCCATGAGGTTTTTTTGCGTTAACTCGTGTGGCACCCATACATCAAGCTTTTTTGTGTATCCAGTCTTATGCAAATGGTTCCACACGGTATTTTGTGCAATGTTTAGCTCTTGGGCAATCGAAACAGTGCTTACATGACGGTCGGACGCGACAATGTCCATGATTTTATCGACATTTTCGACACTTGGCCTTCCAGTGCGTGGTACATCTTTGACGTCAAAATTACCGGCACGGAATCGACGAAACCAAAATTGCGCGTGATTGGCTGTTACAGTATCAGGACCATAAACACTATTCACATTTGCAGCCGCCTGGCTTGCGTTTTCGCCTTTATCGAAGAAAAACTGTAAAATATAGCGTATTTTCTCTTGCTAGTGTCCATTTTGACGAGCGCTCACACAACACTGAGTCAACTCATCACAACTATCTGAACAGTGTTTGTAGTACGCAATCTCATCGTTTGAACGCCATCTCGTTGAACCCGATCGGACTTATACAACGCGAGATACAGATCACTGAAGCCATCTATTGGCAAAATAATGGATTACTTTTTACTACACCAGATATTACACCATTTGAATATACAAAAGTTTTTGTTTTTTTTAATAATTTATTACGTCCTTTTAATCATGTAACGTAGGAAAAATATTTCTTACGTACTTGAAGACACAGGCACGTGTATGGGAGCTTTTTAATATAGAAGATAAAATGAAAGATAAAAGCGAAGGGATATTGAAAATACATAAGGTAAACGCACCAGTAATGGACACTTTAAGAACACTTTTCACCGTTACAATTTTTAACTTAAATGCAGTTCTATTTCATTGATCAAATGAGAATGTTACACGTTCTCCATACTTTCTTGTAGTGATTTCTACCCATTACTTTTGGGTAGAGTAAATTTAAGATTAAATAACGTTTTTTGTCTAGCATTGTTTTTGTACCAGTGATGGGCACGGAAAAACTTGGGTGTTCCATTAATGGACATACTGTTTAACTCAAAATAATTCATATAATCATTTCTGATGTTTCGAATCTGAGTACTAAAAAAAAAAATATATGTTTAATACTGTTCTTCGATTATCTTATTGTTTCATGGAATTCCACTGAGTAATCATTCCGAAGAACCATGGTTCAAAAACAGCGGTCGACCATCCTTACTGAGGTTTTAACAGTTTTTTCTTCAGTTATACCAGGCATTCCCTGATGGCACCTTTAACTTAAACCTATCCGACTCCTTCTCTTCTTCTTTTCCCTACCCTATTCCGGCCTGAACCACAGATTCAAGTGGTAATGAATATTGTCCATTACTAAAACAAATCAACTCATTAATCCGTGTTCATCGCTGGAAAAATAGGACCAAAAAGAAAATCCTGACAAACTTATGGTTACGAAGAGTAAATAAATCGTTCCCAAGTTAAAATACAACAACTAATAGAATTTTGATTTTGCCCTCGGAGTGGCAGAGAGTTTAACGACCTCGTTTTCTGAGCGCGTGGTCATAGGTTCAATTTCCGCTGAGGGCTACAGAACGGAGTGGTTCGGAGCCAACTTAACCAAAAACTGTAAGTCGCGTCCTTAGAAGCTTACCACCTCGCTTAGGACATTAATAATTACTCAATCAATCAAGGATTTTGATTTTAACCCAGTAATGAATAGTGAGTGTCCAAAACTGGACAAAAACTGACTTTCCCGTTCCAGTAATGGACATCTCCAGCTTTGAATAACAGATCTAAAGTTATAAGGCAAACGCACCAGTATAGTGGACAGTATACCAGTAATGGATATTTGAAGAGAAAATTTGTAAAATAAAATTGGTTGTTTATTTCAACTCTGTTAGTTGTTTTATTTCAACTTGCAAATTATTATTTACTCTTCATGATCATGAGTTTGTCAGAGATTTTTTGGTCCCATTATTTCTAATGATAGACGTAGGGATGCCCATTAATGAAATTAATTGTTTTAGTATTAGACGCTATTCGTTATAACATAGATATTGTATTTTTAAGGCCACAAGGGATCTATAGCTCAGGCATAAGGCAGAGGAAAGGAAGCGGCAAGGAATCAGAAAGGTCTAAGTTAAAGTGCCATCAGGGCATTTGCCTGGTACCACTGAGGAAAAACTGTTTAAAACCTCAGTAAAAACGGTCGACCGCTGCTTTCGAACCCCCAGGACCTTCGGAATGATCACTGAGTGGAATTCCATGAAACTATCAGATAATCGAAGAACAGTATTCAGCAATGATTATTTAAATTATTTTGAGTTAAGCAGTATGTCCATTACTGGAACATTCAGGTTTTTCCATGTCCATCACTGGTACAAAAGCAATGTTAGAGACAAAACCGTGATTTACTCTCAAATAGTGAATATCAATGAAAGTAATGGGTAGAAATCACTACAAGAAAGAATGGAGAAAGTGTAACATTCTCATTTGAACTGTATTTGAATTACAAATTATAACGGTGAAAAGTATCCTTAAAGTGTCCATCACTGGTGTGTTTACCTTAGTTGGTTTGACCACTTATATGCCTGAAACAAAAACATTTTGTAATACATAATAGTGCAGAACAAAAATATTCAATGGCATCAGAACATATTATATTAAATTTTCCCCTCGACAAAATCTTATTTTACAACTCTTCCTTTCAAGTGTCCATTATTGGTACACTGTCCATTACTGGTGCGTTTACCTTAAAAGCACACAGAAATAATCACTGTATTTCCATGAGCTGATCGATCTTAGTTAAGTACACAGACACAGAAGACAAACACGTGTACACAGGCAAAATGAGTGGTGCCACGTAGCAGAAGACGCATGAAGATTAGAACAATTGACTAACGCATAACGTGTAAGTTTCAGCATAGGATCGTATAACGTTATGTATTAAAAATTATGTGAAAACGTGGAGGGGTGACAGAAGAATATGGAGGTATAAGACTTAATAAAGGTTTACGATTGGTTTCATTTTTGCCCTTAAATAATGAATGAAGGGCCGTAAGGAACAGAATTCTCACATGTAGCGTGTTGAGGTGTTGGTCGTAGGGAGAGAATGTGTATTGTAGCAACACGGAAAGTCAGATCAAAATGGATGTTGTGTGACTGGGTTTGTAAGGAGACTACGAAATCCGGTTTGTTGATGGCGCAAACGTGGCGATGGTTATTAATACAAATGTTCGAGGCTCCACCTGTTTCCCTCACTTTTAAGGTATCACAGAATGTGCAGGTTAGGATGTATTCTACAGGCATGGCAAGTACCCTTGGAAGTTTGGGTCTAGTGTCCACTAGTAGTATTGATACTGACTATGAGAGAAGTGATGAGAATGGAGCAAGGATATATCAGGGTCTCTTACATATGTGAGCGCCGGTTAGATGTAGTAGCAAGGAAAGATATATATCAGATGACCAACCAACCTAACCTAACCCATAAGCAACACAACGCCTTTGTAGCGCTGACCATGGCATAATGGTCATCCGAGTGGACAAGGAATCCATTACAGTAGTCTTAGACAAAGATGACTACCTCCAGGAGGATTACCGCCAACTATCCGATCCCAACACCTACAAACCTACCTCCACAAACCTAACCTACACCCACCAACAGAAAATTTCAGATGTCATTACCGCTAATAGTTCTCGTAAGAGCATATATCTGAAATGTCCATAAAGTATATAACTCTTGACGGTCCACGTACTCCGAATTTTTCCCTAATACCAAAGATCCACAAACCAGGTAACTCAGGCAGTTCCATTGTAGCCAGTATAATTCCCCTACTGAAAGCATTTCCGCTCTCGTTGACTCCTTCCTTCAACCACATGTTCAAGCGCTGCCTGCTTACATACGCCGCACCTACCACTTCTTAAACATCATTCGTAAATTACCGCCTCTTCCTGATGTCATACTGCTTTTTAGCATAGATGTTACTTCCTTGTATACCAACCTTCCTCATGCCCATGGCTTAGAAGCTTTGGAATTCTTCTTTAACCAGAGACCCAAACCCCACATCCCAACCACAGCTTTCATTCTTAACCTCGCCAACCTAGTTCTCAATGTAACAACTTCACCTTTGATGACAAACACTACCTTCAGATCTGAGGCACTGCCATGGATACAAGAATGGCACCTTCTTGTATTAATTTGTTTATGGACAAGCTTGAACATGATTTCCTGCAAACTCAGCCCTTCATCCCACTACTTTGGATGATATATTGATGCTATGGACCCACGGTGAAACCAGTCTCAACACATTCCTAGAACAACTGAACCAATTCCGTGTTGTCCAGTTCACTTGGTCCATTTCTGATAAAAGAGTCACATTCCTTGACGTGGACATCGCTTTAGAAAACAATACTCTCACTACTTCCGTTCACATAAAGCCCACTAACCAAATGCAGTATTTACACTACTCAAGTTCCCATCCTTACCACACCAAGAAAGTGATTCCTTTCTCCCTATCCCGCAGAGGACAACGCCTAAATTCCACCACCTCTCCTGCTGAAACTTACAACCAACGCCTCCACGAGACTCTAGTCAACCGAGGCTACACATCTAACCTTGTAACCAAACAGATTCGCCGTGCATCCTCACACATTCAACCCACTCAAATCTCCAACACTGATCCCAACCCACCGATTCTAATCACCCAGTTCCATCCTAAACTAACCAAGGTCAAACGAATCCTACACTCTCATTTCTACATTCACCAATCTGACCCAGACACAAGATCAGCATTCCCCACCAAACCGAGATTAGTTTTTCAACATCCTCCTAATCCTAGAAACATCTTGGTCCTTACGAATCCTTCTTCGCCACCACCCCAAACCGGCGTCCATATATGCAAGAGACCCAGATGTAGGACCTACTCCATTTTCATCACTTCTCCCACAGTCAATATCAATACTGCTAGTGGCCGGTACACCCTAAGTTCCAAGGGTACATGCCACACGTCTAATGTAATATATATCCTAACCTGTAACGTCTGTGTCGGGGCAAGAGGTGGTAGTCTCTAAACTTTTATGTGGTCTCTTAACATTCGTATTAACAACCATCGTCACTTCTGCACTATCAACAATGGATGCCCCAGTCCCTTACACACCGAGTCTCACAACACCAATTTTGATTTATCTTTCCTGGTTCCCATAATACACGTTTTATTCCCTACGACCAGCACCTCAACACGCCGTCTGTGGGAGGGCGCCTTTATTCATGGTTTGAGCGCGAAAATGAATCCTGGCCTTAACTTCAATAACTCTAAACCTCCCGTTTGTTCTGTATTTTCAAAACGTTTCGTTCCATATTTCCATTCCGAACTTAAACGCTGTACAGTTGTCAATTGTTAAATACTCCTGAAATCCACGCGCTATATAGCAATCAATTGTTCTCCTAACTTGATGCATCGTCCGCTACGTGGTGCCACTGTCATCTTTGTCTTTTATTCAATCTGCATGTGTTCGTCTTTTCTTCTACAAGCAAGAATACGGTCGTAATATACTGAAATATTGGGAAATATTATGTGTATATTATTATTGTGTACGTGTATGTGTTTATTCTCCTATGGAACTAATAAGCTGTTAGTAAATTCCCTACTTTTTATCATAAATTTACCTTAAATTACCCTTCCGTATTTTCTTTGTGTTAGTTATACATATAGGATAAGGCCTGATAGGCAGTATAATAGGTGAAATTTTAATAGAAAGGAAAGGGTTTGTACTTAAGTAATATTTTGACGAAAATCACGTACACAATTATACACACAACATTACATAAAGTCACTTTAATTTTCGGCTTCAATCGTGATCATATGTAGACAGGAAAGAAGTTCACTTTTAACACACGTTCAAAATTTAAAGGATTAGAAAAACAACATGGTGGACGACCACATCAAAAACAACTGACGAAGTTCTGGTCGTGCGCAAGTACTGATGGGGAACGGTTTTTGGAAAGGTGTATTGTGTTAAAAATTGAGCTGGGTACAATAACAAATAAATAATAAATGAAAAATAAAAACTGGGACTGAGTGAGGGAAACGTAGTTAGGAAAGTGAAATACTGTATAGAAATCACAGTCGGGGAAAATGGGATACAGTATAGAAAATGTACCCCCAAAAAAAAGGTGGGATTTAGTATAGGAAACGTACCCTCAAAAAATGTGAGGTATAAGATAGTAGCAATGACAAGGGAGTCAATTACAAAAAGTGGGAGTCAGTAAAAAAGAGTGAATGGGCACGGATGAAAGGGAAGTGTGAGTGTAGACGAAAAGAGACAAACCCTATTCTTTCTATTAAAATTTCACCTATTATATATAGATAAAAAGAAGTAAAAAGGTAAAGGTATATATATAAAAGATGGTAAAAAAGGTAGAAAAAAGCATACTTACATAGTAGAATGCTGAGTACAGGAGTACAGGAACTTCACAAACACAATAGAAAAGGGGCAACGTTTCGAAAAAGCGTTTTCACATGATAGGAGAGAAAAAGGACAAAGCGGACTGGCGCGGGACTTGGGCTAAGACGCCATGTGGCCAACAGATATATATATCACTAAAACAAAGAAAGCGCTAAGGGCAATATGTGGTAAATTTAAGATAAAAAGCAAGAAATTTGCGTAGAGCTTATCTGTTCTAGAGTAGAACATATACTTACAAACACATAATAATATGATAGAACTGTTTCAATATTTCGAACTCATTATTGGTTCGCAGTCATGCGGAGAGAAGTAAAGAACGTGCACGTGTAGAATGAACAAAAGACTAAAGAGTAGAGATTGGTTCTCGATACTTTTGATACTACTGATACTTGCAAAGTATTGGTATCAAACGGTACCTCAACGGTAACGGAACACGATATTTTTTCCATACTTTGATGCTTTTGACACTAATATCTTTCTCTGAAAATAATCCCATGGTACAACGTTAGATCTATAACTTACATCCTAAAGCTTCTTGAATTTGAATTTCATTTATAACCTTTAGGCATCTATGACTCAGCACAGAGTTATATTAAAAATTATAGGAAAGCAATACACTTATATTTTAATTTAAGTTCATGTATATTTTATTAAATACATTGAAGGAGATTTTGAAAAAAAGTGTCGAAGGTTAGAAATAAGTATCGGACGTATCGAGAAATTCTGGTGTCGACCTATCCCTAATTGTTGAGATATAAAATTCTGGAGTGTAGAAGAAGAAATTCATAACGCCTTAAGAAATATTGGGTACTGAATGAAAGCGTTCTCACACACTAAAAAAATCGAGACAGGAAAGTGTCCGATTTTACCCTCCTCACCCCATCCTATATTTGCTTTTATCGCACCCATTTTACCTTATGTTGAAAAAAAGGCAGGGTAAGCAAAATACGAACAGTAATTTTCTTTATTTGAATATAATACTGCGACGAAAAGATTTTTCTGTATTCAAAAGAAAAATCCAATGAATGAAGTTTCCGGAAAATATTGTATTAGGGAGAAGTCGACTAAAAATAAAAGACCGGTTGGTGAGAAATTTTATTGTTCTTTAGTTCTTCGACGCCTGGCATGATCTCTTCTGCACATAAAGGAAGCTCCTAGTCTCAAGTTTCAGGGACAGTGATTCAAATTCTTTCTTCACTGTCAATTTCCCTGGCCCTTGGCTTACGGATCCTGTAAAACGACATTCTTTCAGTAATTCACTACTTGTTATGGTCATCTAGCCACACACACACATACATATATCCACACACCGTCCTTAAATAAGAAGACGCACGATTTGTACTATCGGTCAAATGTGCGTGAAATAAAAGAGGGAGGAAAACCGACCCATGACGGATACAATGCTATTTTTTTTTAGGTTTGAAACTACAAAGCAACCGCCAACCCCACAGTGACATTTAAAAATACCATCTACTTGATTTCTTAATATTTTCGGTGTGTCAGTAAGAGAGAGAGAGAGAAAGAAAGAAAGAAAGCAATTTCCCTGGGTGTGCCTATAGTTTATCCCTCATATACCGACTGACTCTAATGAGCACAATTCTCAGAAGAGAAGCAGTCAGAAGTGACAGAAAAACGCGACAAAAACCCACTTGATTCCGACGCAGCTGGAATGCTCGTATTCCTTAACAAAAGCCTATAACATCCAGTCATTGAAAAGTATTTTTAGGTGGTATTCTTTGTTTTCTTATATGTTGATATATCTCATTAAGTTAACGAAGTATTAACTTTAACAGTTTAAAATTGTAAAAAGACGACTTGCACTCTTTTGTAAAACAAAGCGGTAAAGAATTACATATTTAAGATCGAATTAAATTATAAGTATTTAAGATATAACTAGATAATACAGTAGAACAATTAAACGATAGAAAACATATTTATATATTACTTTTAATTAAATATATATCATTTGCATTGTAGAAAAATATTGAAGAAAGTACCAAGTACCGAAGGTCAGAAATAAGTACCGGTATCGAGTATTGAGGAATTCTGGTATCAACCTATCTCTATATTACTTTTAATTACATATGAAGCGTACAGGGACAGAAGGGGAATTGTGCATGAAACGTGATTTCTTGTAAAACGCGTTTTAAAGCCTAATTTTCCCATTTACTCCCATGTATTTCATATTTTTAAAACGGCTATAACTTGGTGATTGTTTGTGCTTTGGGAGTCAAACTTTCTGAGCAGTTAGTTATCATTGCGTAGTACTTGTTACTTACTTACTCCATGGCTTACGGAACTTTCATCGCAGTAGTAACAAACGTTCGCTACAGGATTCAATTATGAGCAAGATCAAGCCAGTTTTCTTCACGAACACCTGCTTCTCGAAGATCCCTTCTAATATTATCCTCCCAACGTCGTATCGGTCTTCCTAATGGTCTCTTTCCCTCCGGTTTACCAACCACGATGGAATATAATCTTCGTTTTTCCCCCATCCGAGCTACATGGCTGCAAAGTGGTCGAATTCCAGTATACTAATGAAAACAGCGTAAGCCGATGTGTAACTTAAAGTATATTAGTTCCTTAAAATTATCACAGATTAAGAAGGAAGCGATAGATCCAGTTAGGAGCAGATTTATGAACCAAAACTTTATTGTAGAACTACACATCCAATCTACAACCATAATAAAGGTGAATGCTCCATGCAAGAATATACCCTTCAGTTACGTGCATTAATGGTACATGCATTAGTGATATGTTTAACATTCAATATCCATGCAAATTCGTGCCAGACCAAAGGTACAAACCACTACAGATAATACTTCAGTATCATAAGAAAATGCAACGTATAGCAGAGCTCTAGAACATGAAGAATATGTACACAGAATATATCTAAAATACTTTCCTTTTCTCCAAGTCTTCTTTCTGAATTAACGCGATATATTCAAAGCCATTGCAACATCCTCCCCATTCATGTTTCTTCAAGTTTAAAGTAGGGTCTCGTATATGCTACGGCTAGATCACTATTATCATCATCGGAGAGTTCCAAAATCATCTGTTTAACTTTGCGAAACTCAGGGTTACCATATGCTCGTAGTAGCCCTACCTTGCGTAAATAATCCTTTAGTTTGGCATCTGGATCTGTTTTGGTCTCTTCCTTGTGTTGCTTCTTCTTCTTGCTGGGTTTTTGCTTAACTTAGAGTTGACTACCGTGACATTACTTTCACCATTATCTATATCTAAGCTAACCGGCTTCTCAATTTCCACCTGTGATGCAGCCATAGTCAAAGAATCCGGAGTTAAAAGTGAATCCGCACCCACAGGTTCCATTACAATTTTTTGATCTGTACTTGATTGACCTTGAAGCATTTTTTACAGTTACTGAATCCGAGAAAGACGTATTAGGAATGCCAGGACTTAATTCGTCCTTGACAACTAATGGTTCTGTACTAATTCATAATTATGTTGTATTTCCATGCATTCTTCCGTGAGGATATGTGCATACTGTTTCTTTATTAATATGTTTGATACAACTTTGGTCGCATCACCTTCATTGGGAAGAATCTATGCTAAACAAGGTTGGGAAGCGACTATGTTTGCTTCCTGCAAGAAGACTTAATCCTCGGTAAGACTAAAAGTACCATATTTTAAGCCTTATTACTAACCTCTTCTAAGGAAGTACATTCCTGTTTCGAAATCTGATTAGTCTCTACTGTAAACATCATTTGATTTGGAGTAAACATTGGGTTAAACTTCTCCAAACGCTTAACTAGTATCAATTTACTATCCATCTCATAAACAGGTTGCAGCTCAAGACCTTTTTAACCCCAACAAATTGATTCATGTATATTATTTAGGTAGAACCAAATAGCCGACACATTGGTATAGAGTGATACGTCTGTTGGATCTATATGTAAGGCTGAGACATAGTACCGGAGTGCTGAGTATAAGTCGTCTTCCTTATAATAATGATTGCCTCTATCCTTGAGTTGAAGAGCTAGCGGTGCATAATAATCATTTATTGTAGGGGGATTGAGTAAGGCCTAAAGCAGCTCTTTTTCGCTCTGTGACGAATTCTGTGAAATGATTTTTGAAGGATTAGATTGATCATCCGAATGTTCTTCTACTGGAACTGAAACGGGCGAATCTGAATCCGTTTTGGTAGAAATGTACGTTGATTGGCTAATCAATAATGATGTAACGCTATTGATCTCGTTGCGCAGCATTTGAACCTGTGATTCCATATTAATTTTCCACTGACTGCACTTCATATCAGATTGCTCATTATCTTGAAAGCGAAAATCAACTACGGGCTCGCATTGCACATACTGGGAATGTAATTCGGTGAATCGAGCTGGGGTGTACATAAAGTAGTGCCTTGCAAAACATTAGATTGTATAATTTTGAATAACCAACCTGTTCTAACCCTTCTCTACCTAATACTTAAAATGGAAGTACGCTATTGATTACTATGAAAGTTATATCATTTATCCTGGTAATTAACATGAATGATATTTCACCAACAATAGGAATTGTGGATCCATTTATTAGAAATAATTGGTGTACGGAGGGAGATATCTGCATATATTTGTCAATTGTTTGAACTAATTATAGTGACAATAAATTATTTATAGCGCCTGTGTCTATATCATGTTTACCTATGCGTAAATTTAGATCTGCTGTTTCCTTGATAAAATTATGTTCTATTTCGGTCTTAATACCAAGCACATCGCCCAGGAAGGAATCTTGTAGCATATTTACTTGTAATGACCTTGTTATACTCCCCATGATATATTAAGAGTTTCGCGAGGTGCTCGCTAGATGGCTGTACTTTTGTCGCTGCAAAAGCGAAGCGAGCAACTTTTTTATATTTTATTTAATTGTAAAGTGCAACATAAATCAATGGCACTGGTTTTAAAAGAGATAAATAGCAATTGCTAATTTAATAGACATTGTCGTCAAATGTAATCAGAGTGGGTTATAGTTCAAGTATACCAGATAAATATATGTACTAGGTATGTAAGTAGCACTTGTCAGGTACAAGATGCAGAGGTAATTAAGAGAGGTAATCAAGATGTAATTTTATTATATTTCAACCCTCAATAAAATAAACTTATTTTGTTATGACATTTCTCTGTCTTCTTTATAGCTAGACGTAGTGGGGGAATTGTCTACATTGCCCAGGCTGTTGAAAAGCGTCGCAGCAATTGTGGATATATTTCTCTACAACTTTACTTTGTGTCACCACTACAGTGTAGCTTTGGGGCACTTTATTAGGTATAGATTGTTATCAAAGGCATCGTGCTTCGAACCTACAAGAGCGACCCTGAGAAAAAAATGTAATGGATGTAATGGGATTTCTTAAGATTTGACCGCACAGCTGCAAAGTTTTATATACATAGTATTATTAGTCACGGTTGCAGATTCTTTGGTACAAAAGGACCCATTACATACTAACTGATGTTCTGACACCTGTTGTGTTTTGTTTTGAGGTTGAAAATTACTATGTAACACTTCAGTATCATAAGAAAAGACAACGTATAGCAGAGTTCTAGAACATGGAGAAGATGTACACAGAATATATCTAAAATACTTTCCTTTTTTCAAGTCTTCTTTCTAGATTAACGCGGTACATCCAAACCATTGCAACAATGGCCTGCCCACCTTACTCGTCGCGATTTCATTTCTCTTACAACATCGAGTGAGTCGTAAAGTCCGTGGAGTTCTTCAATATGCAGTTTCCTCCATTCTCCAGTCATCTCGTTCCGTTACGGCCCGTATATCTTTTCAAAACCTTATTTTCAAACACGCGTAATTTATGTTCATCTGCTAGGGTCGTACTTCAACTTTCGCAACCGTAAAGTATTACCGGCAGAATAACCTTTCTGCATATTTTCAATTTCAACATTCTTGTTATTAATCGCAAGCTTAGGAGTTTCTGGACTAAGTAGAAACATGCGTTAACCGATGCTAAGCGACCTTTTATTTCTTTCGTGCCCTCGTTTTTTCTTGTTACATATGCTCCCAAGTAATTAAATTTGTTTACTTTCTCTATGTTCTCATTTTTAATTGTTATCTATCTATTTCTTCCTTTCCCAGTGTTTCGGCTTGTTATTATGTATTTTGTTTTATCTATGTTTACTTGTATAGCTATCTCATCGCACGCTTCTAGTAAAGCATCGGTGTTATATTGTAGTGCGTCTATATGGTTCCCTATTAAAACGACGTAATCCGCGTATAAGAACAGTTGATTCAAAACATTCAAGTTTAGTCCCATTTCGTCCACTTTAATTTTTTAAATTGCATATTCTAACAAAAAGTTAAACAGTAGTGGTGATAAGGCACCACCTTGTTTCAATCCGTTGTGAATCTGGAAACTATCTGCCATATTATTACCTATCCGTACTCTGTTTATGGGGTCGTTGAGACACATCCTCACTAGTTGAACAAGTTTTTTCGGAATTCCAAATTGTACCAGGATATTGTATAGTTTTTCCCTTTTGATAGAGTCTTTCAAATCAATGAGAAACTTGTGAACACTCCTATTGTATTCCCATTTCTTCTCCAAGATTTGTCTCAAGGCGAAAATATGGTCCAACGTGGATATATTTCTTCTAAATCCACATTAGTGATCTCCAATTAATTCATCAACGTATATGCTTAGGCGAGTTAGCAAGATATTCCTCAATACTATGTAACATGTTGGGAGTAATGAGATTTCGCGTTAATTATTACAGTCTGATTTATCACCTTTTTTATAAACTGGAACTATTATCGAGATTTTCCATTCCTTTTAAAGCTCCTCCTTTCTCCATGTAGTACTTATCAATTTATACAGTTTCTTGATTAGGGCCGTTTCTCTTGCTTTAATTAATTCGGCTGGAATATTGTCTATTCCCGGTGATTTGAAATTTTTCAATTTATTTACCGACATTTCGACCTCGATCTCGCTGGGTTCGGGTATTCGCGGTTCTGCTGTATAGATATTAAATTACTCTGTTTCTTCTCCGTTGTGTATATTAAGAAGTTTGTCGACATAATTTTTCCACATATCGATAATTTTAGTCGGCTCTCCTTGAAGATCTCTGCATTCATTTCTAATCATCCGTAATCTAGACAGGTAACCTTTTCTTAACGAATTTACCCATTTGTACAGATCTCGTATGTTACTTGTCTTATCGTTTTCCTCTATCTCCTGAATTCTGCTTCAAATATTCCCACTTTTTGTTTCTGAACCCGCGTGTGGCATTGCGATTCACGTTTCTGTAGTGGTTGGTTTTGTTTCGTTTTGAATTGTCTCCCAGATCTTACTTACATCAATTTCATTATAAATGTCATCTTTATTACTACCAGAGTAGGCTAAGATTTCGAACCTATTTGAGATTTCCAGTTGGTAATCTGTTCGTACGGTTGGATTATCTAATCGTTAAACTTCGAATTTCGGTTGTTTTGATCCTTTGCCTTCTCTGTTCGCGATGTATAGCTTCTCCCTCACTTTTGAGATAACTAACTGATGGTGGGTATCACCTTCCGCCCCTCTGTAAGACCCATTATGTTGGTGTGTCTTCGTCTATCTACTAATACGTGATCGATCTGGTTGAGAGTTTTGCCATCCGTAGATATCCATGTGTACGGTTCAAAGTACGTGCTCTTCACTAGTAGGTTTTTCGAAAATGCGAAAGTTATCAGTCTCTAGTCCATTGTTGTTGCTGATTTCGTGAAGACCGTATTTGTCTATAGTAGGTCTATATTTTTCTTCCCATACTGTTCTTAATGAGGAATCCTGTTTCGAAATCGTGAGACTGTGTTCTCCCGTAATAGAAATTGTATTTGCCCTATCGGATGCTATCCTAACCCTCCCACAGGACTTCTTGTATCGCTAATATGCCCAGGTCGTACTTCTCGGTCTCGCATATCGCCACCTGAAGAGCGCCCGTCTTGTATAACGATCGTACGTTGCACGTTCCTATTTTAAGGTCTTTCTTAATCCTGTTCTTAGAACCCCTTGAAGGAATCCTCGCCCGGAGATCCGAATGAGGGACTAGTTTACCTCCGGAATATTTTACTCCAGGAGAATATATGGACCATCTGTTACTCTTTCTTGACATGATTTAGCGGTGTAGTTGTCAGCTCTACGATCTCGCAGTAAAAACAGATATTCAATATGTCGTCCTCTGTCCATCTCTGATCCTTGTCAATGTAATTCATCTTCAACCTCAGGGTGGTACTGGTGAAGCTGCTTCCCTTTACCATCATATTTTGTTCAAGGTTATCTTCCCCTAGACTTTGTTGATCCCTCTACTAACTGCAAGTCGGCAGTACAGGTTTTGATCCGCCCCGGAATTTTTTGCGGTACCCAAAATATCTGGTCGGCATTCCCATATCCGCCACCTGGGAAGGCTCCTGTTAGGAGACCAGTAACTCCATCTTGGGCGTACTTGTTACGAGAGCTAAGTTTTTTAAAGTGTACCTTCCTCCTTTCCCTATACGCTCCATATGTATGTATCATTTGCATTGTAGAACAGTGTTGAAAAAAACATCGAGTTCCGAAGCTCAGAAGTATGTACCGGAATCGAGAAATTCTGATATCGACCCACTTCTAATTTATATATCACTTTTAACTACATGAATGTATCATTTGTATGGTAGAATGTTGAAGAAGGTAACGACCTCAGTAGCACACATACGTTGAAAATACGTGTATTAAACGTTAGTACCGAAACGTAATTTTAACGCTGTAAATATCTGCCTGTTTATTCGACATTGAATAACAGTTAAGAAACATGTTGAAATCAAGCAGCGAACGATGAAGAAACGGGTTCAGTTCGACAAAACAGAGAATAGTTGCTGTCAATTGGTATACATATTTAGCTGCATTTTGTCCGTTGCTTTCTTCACGATATACAGAATTAATTTTCCAAAAGTAAATCAGTGACCTTGAAAGCTACCACTCTTTTACTATTCCCCTTATGTTACGAAGACGTAAAAGGCAGTCTTGAAGGGACTAAACTTGAATGTTTTGAATCAACTGGTCGTATTCGTGGATGATATAGATTTAATAGGGGACGATATAGATGCACTACAAAGCAGCACCGATGTCTTAGTAGAGGCGTGCGATTAGATAGGTATACAGGTAAACAGAGATAAAACACAATGCATGATAACAAGCCGAAACACTGGGAATGAAGAAAATAAAAACATAATAATTAGGGATGAGGTCATAGAGAAAGTAAACAAATTTAAATACTTGGGAGCATACGGAACAAGCAAAAATGAGGTCACGGAAGAAATAAAAAGTCGCTTAGTATCGGGCAACGCATGTTTCTATTCAGTCCAGAAACTCTTAACATTGCGATTAGTTTTGGGTTTAAAAAGATATACGGGCCGAAATGGGACGAGATGACTAGATAATAGAGGAGACTGCATAATGAACTCCACGGACTGTACGATTCACCAGATGTAAGAGAAATGAAATCGCGACGACTAAGGTGGGCAGGCCATGCAGCTCGGATGAGGAAAAACGAAGATTATATCCTATCCTGGTTGGAAGGAGACCATTGGGAAGACCGAGACGTCGTGAACTAGGTATTCGTGATGAAAATTGGCTTGGTGTTGTCCAGGATAGAATCCAATGGCGAACATTTGTTACTGCGGCCATGAACTTGCGAGTTCAGTAAGCCATAGATATAGTTAGTAAGTCCTTCTTTCTTTGCTATGTGCAGTTTTTCTTCTTTAACACTTTGACTATCGCTGTACTATTAAATTTGTATTTCTCAATAAGTGTAATATAACGCCTTAGAAAAACGCATATAAAGCGAAATCTATGTCATAGTTGAAAAGAAAAGCTGAAAACACTTCACATTAACGACCTATTCACCAAATTAAATATTCGTTGAAATATAGTTTAAAATTCAAACTGTTTTCAATATGCAAATGATGACATGAGAAATGTAGCTAATTTTATTCTATTCGCTTTTAAGCACAATTTTTATGCAATTGGAAAGATCATCTAGGGCACAGTTCAATATAATAGTTAAAAACACGTCACATTAACGTACTATCAACGAAATCAAATTTTCGTTGGAACACAGACTGAAATTCAACCTGTTTTCAACATGCAAAAGAGGACACAATATAATAGTTAATGGTATTCAATCAGCTTTAAATTAGATTTTATTCCATTAAATTATAAAGAATCCCATGAAACGAATCCTATATCACAGTTGAATTTGCAACCGATAACGGGTAATCAACGAAATAAACAAAAAAAAACAACGTTCAAAACACGTTTGTGTGCTACGAGTGGAGCACCGAAGGTCAGAAATAAGTACTAGTATTGAGAAATTCTGGTATCGACCCACCTACTTGAAATAATTTACTACAGAATAGCGTGTAAGTTTCAGGAGCTTGAAACAATTGACAACTGCTTAGCGTAGCGTCTAAGTTCAGAAGGATATGTATTGAAAATGATGTGCAAAATGGTTTAGAGTTATTGAAGGTTTAGAGCAGGTATTATTTTTGCCCACAAACTATGAACGGAGGCTCTCCCACAGGCGGCGTGTTGAGTTGTGGAGGAAGAGTGAGTATTATACCAACAAGGACGGAGATCACAATTGCTCATGGGCAAGCTCGAACATGATTTCCTGGAAACCCAACTTTTGACTCCACTACTTTGGATCCGCTAGTTAGATGACATCGTTGTCCTCTAGCCACATGACGAAGCTAGCCTAAATACGTTCCTAGAACAACTGAACCAGCTTCGTGCTGTCTAGTTCACTTGGCCCATTTCTAACAAACAAGTCATATTTCTCGACGTGGACATCATTTTAGAAACAGAAACCGCACTACTTCCGTCCACATAAAACCTACTAACCACATGCAATATCAGCACTACTCAAGTTCCCATACATACCACACGGAGAAAAGGATTCCTTTTTCCCTTGCACTCAGACAGTGCCTGAATTCTACCACCACTGCTGCTGAAACCTACAACCAACGCCTCTAGGAGGCTCTAGTCAACCGAGACAACCCATCTGACCTTGCACCTTGCATCTAGCCAAGCAGATCCGAGTCAACCCATCCACACTCCCGACACCAATCCGAACCCACCGGTTCTAATAATCTAGTTCCATCCTAAACTAACCATGATCAAAAAAATCTTAAATTCTCAATTCCTAATTCTCCAATCCGATCCAGACACAAGATCAGTATTTCCCACCAAACCAGTATTTCAGCACCTCCTAACCTTAGAAACATTTGGTCCGTTCGGATCCTTCCCCCTTCTCATCCCCAACCGGAGCCCACATATGCAAAGGACAAAGACCTGCTTCATCTTCATCACTTCCCTCACGGTTACTATTAATACAGCTAGTAGACATTGCAGCTTAAATCCTCACATGTCACACCTCTAACTTAATCGTACATCCTAACCTGAAAATTCTGTGATACATTCTATGTGGGGGTAACATTAGGAGCTTTGATTATTCGTATTAATAACCATCGCCACTTTTGCGCCATTAACCAACCTGATGCTCCTATCTCCTTATACATACCCAGTCACACAACACCAATTTTGATCCCTCCTTCCTTGTTGCTATAATACACATTCTTACAGCACCTCAACACGTCACCTGTGGGAGGGGGCCTTTATTCACGGTTTGAACCAAAATTTATACTTGCCCTAAACCTTCAGTAACTCTAAACCTCCCGCTTGCACAGCATTTTCAAAATATATCCTTTCATCATCCCCTCCTGAACTTACAATATATAGTTGTCAATTGTTCCAAGCTCCTGAAATTTATTGCAAGCTTGATGCATCGTCTGCTGCTTGGCGCAGACGTCTTTTAAGTCTTTTGTTCATTCTACACGTGCACGTCATTCAAGGAGAGTCTACGAATCGTAACTTACGTCCCCAGATGGCAGGTCGGTACCGACGCCTGATCAAGTATGCTGAACACTCACTAGTACGGCTCGTAGATAAGGCTGGGCTAGTTGGTTGCAGGCAGAGGCCCACAGAGCAGTCTTAACTTTCTCAGGTCTACAATTTTTCAATGGGATACGGAAAATCAGATTTATGGTATGATCTACAGACTTTTAAATATTGTATCCACAGGTGAATTTAAGCTTACAAATTGTCCCTGTCCCACTAAGAAAACATGTAGTTTTATTAGTAGAGCTAGGATTTTTATGTAATTACATATTCTACTTGCAGTCATGTAGAACGCAAGAAATGTTCATGAACTGTACCATTAGTATCATTATATTTGAATTTTATTTTACACATTCCGTTCTATGATACATATTTTCTGTTGATTTTACATAAACTTAATGTATTTTGTAATTTTCTTTCTGAACTGGTGATTTTCGACTACGTTAAGAAAAGTATTTCCCGTGGGGAGAGCGATCAAGATTCCTAGCATATACAGGGTATTGCAAAACAACATCGACAAAACTACTTCACGAAATTCCTGACATGAATATAATTTTTAAAAAGTATAGACCATCGAGAGTGCACGAATGCATCGTTTTGGCGCTATAGGCTGCCGAAAGTGTGAAAAAATGAACTGAATAGAGTATTAACAGTAGAACTGAGGCGGTATGGTACCGTCAAAGACTTCAAACGTGCTCTGTCCAAAAATGCATATTCCAAAATTGTTCAATGCATGAGCAAGAGGTTTCCCAAAGGAAATAGGAGATTCTCAGACATTCTCTGGAATAAATGTAGGTCGAAATAAGCATGACAAGACCATTTGCCGCTGTAAATATGTCCCATTGACAACTTGCGAGGTAGAAAGGTCATTTTCATCACACAACTTCATCCTATCTAATCGGCGGTAATCTATGATCGTATAAACTATGGCAAATACCTGATAGTAAATTATCAAAATAATAATTAGATCATCATTTATGGATGGAGAAGATAAGCAAATGTTATTGTTTATCCTTGCAATAAATATTTGACTTATTTGATATTAAATATCTTACGTAAACTATATAAAAATATGGCAAAATACCTGATATATGAGCAAAAATAGTCAATAATTAGTGTGGTGAATTTGTCAATAATTTATTAAATCACTGTTGTATGTATGAAAACAGGTAAACAAACGTAAATGCTTATCGCTGCAATAAATATGCAATAGTCTACGTAAACATATGGCAAAATACTGTGCATCAAAGTGTTAGTGAGCTGAATTATGAAAAGCATAATTTATTAGATCACCGGCGTGTGTATGGAAACATAAACAAAGGTAAATATTTGTAAGGTATATTCCTGCAATAAATATTTGGTTTATTTGATATTACATATTTAATTAGTTTTCGTTACATATTTTGCAATATAATACTACACAAAAATCCTAGCTCTATTTATAAGTAACCACCAGTTCTTTTTTCTTAAATTCAATATGCATTGTCTGTAGTACCCTTGCCACCTAGAGAGAATCTCAGGCGTATTGTTCCTTTTCTCCCACCCCTCCCTTCAACCAGTCGTGATGATTCTCCAGTGTGGTTGCAACATTTACTGTGAAACAAATATGGCTAAGAAAATTAAGAAACTCGTTAAAAAAAAACTAGAACGCTTCTGTGGTTCATGAAGACTGCATAATGATAAGTGATATTTTCAAGTCTTGGTGTTTGTTAAATAGCTCTTTTTTATTTATTTCGCGGGATAAGAACTAGCATAGCCATTGCGAAGTGATTCATAAACATTTTCTTTTCTAGTCCGATCCACACATTTTTGTGGTGAATAAAGACATTAAGCGATACTTCGTAGTGTTTGGTAAATAGTTCTGTTTCATTTTACGGGATTAAAAAACAACAACCTAAATATGACTATTGCAAAGTGATGTACAATAAACATGTATTTTTTTTCCTTTTAATTAAAACAATATGAGTTGCAAGTTTGTTGTTTACGTACATCATTTTCCCTTCCCATGAATTTGATAAAATTCAGAAATTTTAGTTAAATATTGTGGAGAGTTTTCATTGGAAATAGGAATCCCAAATGATTCCATTATCTTTCTTGCATCTTATACATATGATTTTAATACCTTAGTTATAAAAGAAAATCCCTCGAACGTATTGAAAGTTTCATGACCCCGTAGTGAAACCGTCTTCCCTTATATTACAAGCGCTGATCCACGTGATATGTAACCACGATATATCAATCGCTTGGAACAAAAGAAAAGAAGGCATCCAAATTAAATTTAGATCAGTAGCGCTTGACTAAGGTACTAAAACGAATTTTCCCAAAACAAGCTATCGTAAAAGGTCCTTCTGTTGCTATAATTCGCCGAAAAATATCGAAAAACAAACATGAAACAAAATCTATTTATAAAAATTTATTGATTAAAGTTAATCACAATTTCTTTAATTACATTCGATTAATAAAAAAAAATTAGATCTTCCAAACAAACTTTCGATTCTAGGAACTATTAATTCTTATTTTAAGAAAAAAATTTGTTTCAAAATTGAATTTCAATCAGAAATATTACACGACGAAAATCTTAATATAAAAAAAACTAACTTTTAATTATTTTGCGAGAGATCAAGTTGTTAAACAAAATTACTTTCCGAAACATTCAAAATTCACTCGACCGAATTCCAAAGTGATTGAACACTCCGTCCACGAACTTGAACAAAACCACTGAGCAACCAAATCGAAACAAACTCACTCATTCACACCAAAAGAAAATTAAAGTAACACTTACCATTTCTCAAAAAGGAAATATAGATTATAGAGGAAAAGATTACCATCCAAATTGTCATCCTTCTATTGAACTCTTCAAAAAGGAAAACTGAGCAACCCAGAAATGAAAATTTCAAACAGTGAAACAAAACCATACAACGTTTATAATTCGTTAGAAACGATTTAAGATTTATTTTGAGTTAGAATTAATATCCAATTCAAAACTATTTGAACGTTAATAGAAAATTTCTGAACTTTAAACTATATCAAACGCACTTATGTTGAGCCACCTTAATCAAAAAAGGTTAAAAGTTACCTGTTATCTACTATAAAGTTATGACTCAACAAAATTCTCATTAAATGTAATAAAAAGACTAATTCAAATTAAAAATTAGTAATTCAATTAATTTCAGATTAATTACAATTATTAATAATCAACACTACTTATAGAAATTTACTTTTATGACTTAATATATTTTTTACTACATTTAACACTGTTTTACTCAACGGTCAAATTTAACTTCAATAAAATTTATTTAACAAAGTTTACACCTTTAAGACTGAACTTTAATTTAACCACTTGTTTGGCAAATTCAAAGCAGAACAAAATTAGAAAGAATTATAGAAAATTAAATTTCTTATTTAAAAAAGACAAAATTAAATGAAAATTAATTACGAAACTGTTAAATGTAGCTCTGAATTTAACAACAAAGTATCTGAACCTAAGACAACTTTACCTTTTTTACCTACATTTAATTTCGAAAAAAAAAGGAACTTTAATCATTCACAGTTAATCAATAAACTATTTATTTTAATTTATTTGAATTATAAATTCACTCCCAAACGCGAACGTTAATGAGCTTTATAAAAAAAACACAATATAATAGAAATTTAAACTCTCAAATTCTATTAAGATTAACAGAATATTAATCTTAATATTAATCACTCACTTTCCCTACAATATTGAACTGAATTAATTAAATAAACGCGAGAAATCTCAAACCAAGAAACATATTAAATTAATTCCGAAGCGGAAAACAAATTGCCTCTTTTTCACCCATTTGACATGACTTCCCGGAAGGCAACCAAGCTTGTAGCCATGACTCAATCACACGCCGCACCGATTCAGCGAAGAATCACGAGACGAACAAACAATCTCCTTTATCAACTAAGAACCTTTCTCGACCAAGAACCACACAACAGTGAAGTCCTCTTCTTTTCCACTCAAACAAGCACACCAAGTAAAAGTTGAATAACGAAAAGAATTCAGTGTTGACTTAGCAAAATCCTTGTTCTCTCGCAAACATTTACAAAAATAAACCAAATAAAAAAACTATATTTTTTTTTTCATAACCATAAACAAAATAATTAACAATGAAATGAATGACTATGAGTCCATTACAGTAGGGAAGTAAGAATACTATGGTTCACCAAATTGATTTCGACTCAAAGGGATGACATAATATATTTTTTTTCTTTCATACTCATGAATCTCAGGGCTGAAATGACATATTTGTGTAAAACTAATCATCTTTTCTACATCCTATAAACTGAGTTATTGCGTATAGTTTTTCTTGTTTCGGCTATGAAATCATTTGGGTTCATCTACAGTAAATAAAATTAGCCTCATCTTCCATTGGATCTTTGTACCAAATTACGGACAGAGGTTATTTTTTTTTTAAATTTAAATAATGTATTTAGATAAAATATAGCTACCCTTGCTGTGAATTAGACTAATTTAAGCTGTAAATTAAACAGCGATTTCGATCCTGCACTGATATTTGAAATAGTGTAAATTATGTAAAGTTTATTATATATTTTAGTCAACTGGTGAAGTTAAAAAAAAAAAAGGAAAATTCTTTAGATATGACAATCACATTAATTTTCGAGTGAAAACTCAAAATTTTAATTGTTATGAATAACTTCAACTCCAGGTCCTGTGAATTTGATGAAGTTTGCTTGCAAAACTGTAAATTAGAATATTTGGGTTTAACAAGGCTCGGAATATCGTTTTCTACAGCATAATATTTCTTCCCTTTTTTTAAATAAAGTTTGGTTTAAATATTTTTAAAATACAATTATTGATGAAAATGTTATTTTCATAAACCAAATAAAGGTTAAAAATGAAATTTATTTAAGTCAATATTGTGCGTTGCGTTCGAAGGAAAGCGGGTAGCAGAAACTAGCGTCTCGTATTGTCGCTTGCCCGTGGCGTCATAATGTGACGTGTGTAGCTTTAGTGGAGAAGGTGAGGGTAGGATGGAGCCATACGGGTACCATCAACAGCAAAGTCTTTGATTTACCGGCTAATGTGATTTTCAAATGAGAAGCGGTTCATGGTAAAGATAAACTGAGCTAACAGAGCAGATATGATGTGATGGGTTTATGGAGATTAGGTGCTGTGTTGGGGAAAATGTTCGAAGGAAACGAAGGCGGAGAATATTGGTGGACAGTGAATTCACGTAAACTGAACTAAAAAGTTGTCTGGAGGACGTGGGTCCGAAATACAGTGGAAAGGTAAGTGCCCTTGATATAGGAAGGAAGGAAGGTTCAAGATGGTGGTGAAGGATGGCGAAGAAACGCTCACTGCAAACCATTGCTCTTGCCGACTCGAAACGTTTATGGATTTGAGGGAGTAGGTGGAATTTGGGATTCCTAGGATTGTTTGGGCAAAGAGTTGAGATAATAAATATATATATACACAGTTCACACAAAACCTTTATCACAACTTTAGGTCACATTTAAGAAAGGTACAGGAAAAAGAGGAGCAGTACTACAACATGTAGTTATAGCCCATTAAAAAGTTATTTTACTGGCTTGGTCCACTCTTCCTGATTTGTAAATTAAACGAGAGGAAAATGTTCACAGACAAAGCACAGGAAAAAAGTTTTATTTTGGTCTTGAATGCAATACTAAAAATAAATTATTCATAGTAATTTATTATGAACTAAACTTTCAAAAGCAAACGTCCATATTGATCACACCATATATCATCAGTCATCACCAAACTTTCAAAACAATAATTAAAAAACAAAACTGACATGGCTCCCCTACCAATGATTTGTTAAAATGTCACCAAATTTCGTAAAAATTTCACTGTACTTCATGGAGTAGTCAAATATAAGATAAATCTTACTTAGAAACGAAATATCGTAGATTTAAGTCATTCGGCATGTAGGAGGTGAATTTGAATTTTACTTTAAGGCCTTTAGAAAACTTTGGCTCAGGCCGATGAAGGTTCTTCTCTAAGTCAAGCTCCAAAACTAACTGAAATATAACTTCAGTCAATACATCTTACATCGACCAGCTTGGTTGCTCTACCCCTTTCAAAAAAGTTTTTATTATTATTATTATTATTCATATATATCCCTTATATAAGAATAGTTCAAAACTTGTATTATCTTTATCCGAACCTATTAATTAATGGCGGCCATTTTTGTATTGCAGCGCATGCCAAAATTTGTGTTTGTAGACTTTTATGTAATATAATAGGACATTCAAACAAAACCCATTTGTTTCTTTAAACTCTGCTTCATAATATTAGTCCTCTGTATGAGAAAGCTTAACTCGTAATCGAACTTGTCAAAATGGTATGCAAAAACGATTATTGAAATAGAAACAATCCAGTTTTCAGGGTGCTTTTTCGCACGGAAGAGATTGAATGTTGAAGTTGATTTTTTTTGTATACTATCAGTGACGTAGGTAAGGGGGATTCCACCTTGACTTCACCTATATAAACTTGGAAAGAGAGAATTTTCACGAGAAAAAGAAGTAAGTTATGTTTGGAAACATATCATTGTTAGTTAAATGATAAAATTAATTATAAATGTGGTCACAGCACTATGGCTTACGTCCGATAAGCCGGTAAAAAAAAAAGACGATTTCTAGATAGAAATGAAAAATGTAATTCCTGCACTGATAGTCTCAACGAGTGTTGAAAGCAAAATATAAAATATTCCAATCTATAGTTGAAGCAGTTACTTTGTACGTATAGAAGATATATGCTCTTCTGAGATACAGAACAATGTAAGATTTGATGTGATCTTGCAGATCATAAGAGCAGAAGATAACCTTTCCGTAAACTTTATTTTGTATGGGCCATGTTAATAACTCTTGATTTTGGCTCGTCCCAAATATATGAGTGCGATGCTTGTTAAAATCCGTGCCAGGCGAGATTCGAACCCGAAACCTTGGAGAGGGTGGCCTAATGTCTCAAACCACACGACTACCTCGGCCGACTGTAAGGGGAAGAAGGGTCTAACCATTAAAATCAAATTACTGAAATTTGCAATCAAGTTCCAATTAAAGAATTTACTATTTGGTGTTATTTTCGTTGGTAGGAATTCCATAATCTGGAAGAAAATTGAAAAATTAAGAGATTCACAAGAAAGAATGATCATATTATAAAGATCACAGACATAAATTTTCAACTAGTTAGGCATTACCCAAAAAAAGTTACACTTCCACGAATGTTAAACTATTTTTTTTTAATTTCGTTTATTTTGTTTTAACTTTAGAATGTTTAAGAATGGAACTTCATTAATACATTAAAATATTGTTTTCAATAGTCATTAAAGTCATAAATTTCATCAATCATATGGAAAATTTCGGGTATCTCAATTAGTTTTTGAGATTTTAATTTTTTGCCATGACATATCTAGCGAAGAGTGAAAGTGTAAGCTCGCACCTCCTTGTTTAAGTGACTATCTACAGATTGGTGTATCTGAGGACCGTAGCTATTACTAATATTTCGTAGTTTGATCAACCTCATTGTCATTTGCACAAATTTTCATTCAGATTCAAAACCTATCTGATAATTTCAAATGAAATGACTAAAGCGAAAATACAGTACGACACTCTTTGAACAACTTCTCTGAGTAAATTTGAATTTTATTTATTACCTTCAGCTACCTAAGGCTCAGGCCGTGATAGGGGAGGGAAAAAGATGTGGAAAGGTGTCGGCCAGGGCCTTAGTTTACGGTCAGTACCATCCCGACATTTACCTGATGTGATTGAGGAAAAACATCAGTCAGGATGGTCGAACGCTGGAATTGAACCCACAAACTTCTCTTGGTTGAAACAAAGTTTAGGAGTTCTGGGGGAAAACAATTGATCAATACGTTAGCTTTTGTCAAAAACTAGTGGTAAGATCCCTGGTGAATGCTGAAATAGGTTTGTTATCAACGTCCGGAATCTGTCATTATGTCTGGTAATTGTAAAATCTAAGACGTTAATCTTTTTCATGAGTGACTTTTACGTACATTAGAAAGCACCGGATTGAAATTATTGAAAATAAACTCAAACTCATCATCAGTCTCCCAGATAGCACCCAAGTTTATGCCAAGTTTGTACTAGCCTTGTTTTTCCCTTGCAGTGCTAAACTTACCGCATAAAGTTTGTTTAAATGTTGTAGCAAATTTGGAATTACAAACTTGGCATTTCAAAGTTTGCTGCAAGTTTGGAATTACAAACTTTATGCGGTAAGATTAGCACTGCAAGGGAACAAGACTAGTGTAAACCTGGCGTAAACTTGGGTATTTCTGGGAAATGAATCATTTTCATTAGGTAGGAGGTTTCTCTCTCTCTCTCTCTGTACAGGAAAAAAAACACACACACCTACCTTTCTTGAACACGCTACGTAAAGAATAAATTATACTACGTGCTCGGGTCGATGACATATCGCTTTTTTGGCCTTTGTATTGCGTATAATGAAAGAAAAGAACAAATATCTAAGTTGAAGTATTACTAGTGATTAGGGAAAAACATACCATGAAAAACTGTCAACTTGGACACGTGTTTTGATCCATGGGCGCGCTGCTATAAAGAACACTGAAAAGCGATATTTAACACCTGGTTGTATGGTGTAGTAGCTGACGTGTTGGAAAGCTAATGCAGGGGCCCGGGTTTGATTCCCGGTGGGGTGATATTATATTTTATATTGAATAGCTCTATTCTAACCTAGGATCAATAAGCTTTCCCAGTTTCGAATTAAAGTCTACATACATGTCTTTATTCCAGAAACTGTTTTCGTAACATAAAAGGACTACGTTCAACAGAAGAACCGGTGGAGCAGTGGAAGAGTATTGGACAGCAAACAAATCTGAAGGTTGTGAGTTCGAAAACCCCATTCCACATCATTCTTTTCTCGCTACAGGCTCAATATTGGTCTACCAACGTTTTTTTTTTAAAAAAAAACAAGACTTGTAGCAAGTTTGGCTTTCCAAGTTTGTAGCAAGTATGGCATCGGTCAACTAGCATATTTGCTGAAACATTGTAGCAAGTTTGGAGCCTTGCAATGCCAATATTACTGCAAGTTTAATATGCTATCTGGGCTGGTGCATTAAGAGAATATAATCAGCGTGTTTAAAACATTTTCAAAAAGTTAACTCAGGTTTAGATAAAATGGATAGTTCAATATTACCCATAATTGGTTTAAAATGAGAAAGGACTTTTCTTGGTGTATTTTGCTATCGAATTGGAAGATATTGTTTTAAATGAAAATATCAATTTCAAAAATTAAACGTTTGAGGGTTTTTTGTTTTTCTTTCTTTCTTTCGAGAATGACCTCGTAAAAAAGTTACCAAAGCTACTGATATCGAACATGTCTAAAATCAATATACATACGCGCATTTACCATCGCACAAACCTGAATTTTTATATTATGATTATTATGCTACTTATTTGAAATAGTGCACCCTTTCACACCGCCAAAAGGCAGGCCAAGCTTACGGCCTAAAATAATAGATCTAAGCAAGACACATTGTTTATGCAGTCTAGGTAGCCAATAGATAATTGGAAAGGAGTCTGATACTATACTTTTCGTTATCATCTTGAAAAAAAATGAACTTTGAATTGCTTCTTTAACTTGTTTCTCACCATTATAAGGATTCTTCAAGCGGAAGATTTTGCTTTTTGCGGTACAGAAATCTTTCGGAATGATTACAAATTTCTTAGATTCGGCAAGATGGCGGCTTAACGGATGGAAGCTGCTGAAATTCTTAGTATTTAATTTGCTCTACTACATAGTGATTTTGGACTTAATACATAGAAAATTTAATAAGATACAACATATAGTGACTCAGTGCTTAATGTAATAGTGATCCAAGTTTGAAATTCAAAATTGATAGTGAAAAATACACCATAATAGTGACTGTGACTAGAGTTAAAGAGTTGAACTGACGCCTATGGCGGACTGTAACCATAGCAACTGGTAATTAACTGACATTAAAACAGCAATTATAAAGACTGATAGACAGTTAAACTGTTCATATATTAAAAATATTATTAAAAACAAAAGTGCCATGGATGGGCGTAATTAATTGCCATTTCCGCACTAGCTATTAGACCAGACCAGACAAATTTCTTACCCTTATCGCTTTATCTGAACAAATAGAGGTTAGTATAGTGTGTCCGAAAAATCCTGTCCCGTCAACTATGAACTCTAATAGGGGCACAACAAAACGTGGCCGCTGAATATGGGTTGCATACAAATCCTTGGATATTTTCCCGATGCATTCATATATGCCATATACCTAATATCGCATTTAAAATAAAATAAAATAATAGCTGAGCAAAGAAAATAAGTTTCATTTAAAAACTAAAAACGTGTAACAGTTTCAACTAACTAACAACTTGGCTTCATCAGACACAGTAAATCACGTAAACAACACAACTTCTAGTAATCTAGTGAAACAGCTATCTGTGATTTCTTATTGGCCCCCTGCCAGCCAATCCCATACCGACTACATAAAGTGAATTTATAATTACCAACCATCACTGGTTGCCTCTCACCCCCCGCCCCGTTCATACTACATTTAAGCATACAATACCAAAATAAGCTGTCCTGTAGAAATTAATATATAGGTGATATAAGAAAATTAAGTAAAAAGAAAGATGAAAAAATAAATAAATAAAAGGAACACTAAACTAAACAAAATTTCCTACGTCTTACACCAAAAGTACAATTTATATTTTAAGGCTACTTAATAACTTATCCCACTGTTCATCAATTATAAGTCCCGAGTTCCAGTCCATCGCTTTTCCACCTTCTACTTCTATAAAAAATGCTCCTTTTCATTTTCTAACAATCCTATGTTCATTTCACTCCAATCCACTAAATGTTCCGTCTCTCTTGTACGTTTGTATATAACATTTCTGTCCCTCTCCAACCTAATTTCTTTGTTGTTTTATCCGCTCTCTTAACCTCTTTCCCGTTTCTTGCACATAGCACATTTCACAATCACTGCACTGGATTCTATAAATTACTCCTTTTTCCTCCATCATTCCCTTCTCTCTTCGCTTTTTTCTTCTCTTATCACCTCCAGTAACCTCTTGCTTCATTTTCTGTACGTTGAAATACCTCCCATCTTCTTCAGCATTCTCTTTATCACTTCTGTTTTCTCTCCTATGCCCCACCAGTTTCTTCTTTTTTTCTCCACTTTCCTTTTGTTTCGCTCTTTCTTCTCTTCCTTGTCTCTTGGTCTCTCCTTTCCTCCTGTACTTCAACCTCCTCTTATCATATCCATTTCTTCTTAACTGCTCATGAAAAACTTATATACCTTCCTCTGCCTTTTCTTGTTTAGTTTAGTGTTCCTTTTATTTATTTTTCCATCTTTCTTTTTACTTAAATTTCTTATACCACCTATAAATTAATTTCTATAGGACAAGGCTTATTTTGGTATTATATGCTTAAATGTAGTAGGAACAGGAGTGAGATGGAACCAGTGATTGTTGTTAAATTCACTTTGTGTAGTTGGTACGGGATTGGCTGGCAGGGGGCCAATCAGGAACCACAGATAGCCGTCTCACTATAGGTTCTGTTCTGTTATTTAGTTTGTCTGATGAAGCCAAATAGTTAGTTAGTGGAACTGTTACATGTTTTTTAGGTTTTAAATATCAATTGCAATTGCAATATCAATTTTATTGCAATATCAAATATTTGCTTTGCTCAGCTATTATTTTATTTTAAGTATATAAAAGCAAAGCTTTGATATGAAAAATAACTAATATCGCAAGTCAGATAAGGTACTCCTGAAAGATGGAAATAAAAAATGGCGCAACCCCTCATTATGCCTCAGAACTTTTAAAATGCTGTGATTTCAATATTTTTTCCTTAAATTCAGTATAGGTTAAATTTTCACACTAAACTGAATTGTGGTGTTGGCAATAGGTGAGGTGACACCTTTTTATGAAGTCAGCGCGAATCTTTTTTTTTTTTTTTTTAATTTCTTTGCAACTGACAAATACATGTAAGAAAACGAGTAAATTATGCTAAACATGTGGATATAACTACCTTCACCTAAAACAAGAATTTTTGTATTCAAATGTATTATGAATGTTGCCAAAACGAGAGAAAAAAAAGCAAGTTGTATGGGAATATTACTAAATGAGTTAGTAAACATGTTGAACGGAAGGTACACGAACTATAGAAATATGTAAGTTATGATGAATAAATATACATGCACTAAAATTATTGAACTTGTTTCGTGCTTTTGATTATAAACCAATATTAATAATGTGTCTTAAATGAAGTAATAGTAACATACGGAATGTCACTTACGTATCCTAAGTATTTCATCAATGAAAGAGGTCCAAGATTGATGTAAATTTCCTCAGTAATTGTGTTTAGTTCTGGATTTTTTTCATTATTATTACGAAGCAGGTTTCCAAAATAGTACTAAGTTGCTGGTGGCGCTATGAATTACTTTGGAAGAGTCATCTTAAGTGCCTGGCTCTCTGTGCGTAGTTACAATGTATTTATTCTGGATTTTACTGTTAGTAGGAAAAGTTACCTTTTATCAAAACTTTTTCACTACTGTCTACAATTCTCAATGTTTCAAACATAATTATATCACTACAACAAGAAAAAGTTACATAATTGTGTTTTTCACCTAGCCTTTTCTCCCAAATAGTTTGCCTGCTTGAACACTGCAAGCTGCGTAAAGTACGGCGAACGCCTGGCACAAGATCTGCTGAGAGTAGACATCTGCATTTACTGTCTGACCGGGTTCAAGAAATTCAAAATGAATAACACTCGACATAACCAGAGTATAGAATAATTAGTTTGTGCTGTGCATTAACACGTATTACCTCGTCATAAGCCATAAGAGCATAAAGTCTGTGTTACTTACAAAATATTCCTTAGAAAGTGAGTCTAGTTTCAGCACATGCCTTTACTTTAAAACCAGCATTGATTGACTGTACACCTTTTCTTGGAACCGAACGAAGCCCTAGTTATTTCTATGTATGTAAAACTCCGTAACGTGGATACTCATTTACAACAAAAATTGAACACCTGAAGGGAAATAAAACCACCATTTACACCAAGTTCTGATGTTCATGAAATACGGCTGCTACAACTTAATGAAACGTTACGGTGAGAATGCAGAGTGGATATCAATTTGTGTATTCTTGTAAGAAATTAATCTTGATAGTACTGAAACTATCTGATGTGAACACCTTAATTCTCAAAATGAGAGAAAATACATGAAAAGTTGACTTGCTAATGAAATTGATTTTCTGAGATAGCTAGTCATGGTAAACTGCACTACCAATAGTTCAATAGTAGTTGAAGGGTAAGGGGAAAACGATGGAACTCCATTTGTGGTCGATTTCAAACTAATAGTTCCATCTGTTAGTTCACAAGGTGTACTATATCTAGAACAATTGTTGCTCACATTAAAGGAATGTATAAATAATTCAATTTGTTTCAACGGGACTTGAAACTTACCTTTTCATTCTTTAGCCAAATGAGTCCAGATGGAGTTTCATTGTGTTTTCCCCTGACCCTTCAATTGGGATCCAGTTTATAGTTATTGGAACACGACATATACAAGTACGTATTTGTACAAGGAGTGTTCAAGGATTATACAACGGAGAGTAACAAGACTAACAGCGTATAATTTTGATCCGTTGCTTAGTGCTTCAAGTGGGACAGTGAACACGTCTGGAAACCTGGAGATCCGAAGTGCCATACGATTTTCTGCATGCCACGGGAAACAATCCGGCAGCTATTCATCGTGAACTAGACGAGGAGTATGGAGACGGTGGAAAGTCTCCGAAACAAGTATGGGTAGTACTGTGGCAATTTATTTTATTTTTACTTATCTTAAAGACTTCAATAAACTTAGACAAACTGCTTATTTCTTGGTTTGATTCGTACACGGTAAGAAACATGTTTTCCTGTACTAACAATTCGCCAAAAATTGCCTAAGGCCCTTAAATTTAATTTAAAACAAATTCGCTAATGCGTATTCGTTTAAGATGAAACAGGTAAATAACAGGAAATTTGCTATTAAAAATTTAACACACCGAAACGTATGAACAATAAGGTTGCCTCCAAAAAGGCGGATGGAACACCTTTGATAGAACACACAACTACGAAGATCCGGCATGAATTCCTGTCAAATTGAAATCACAATCAAAAAACACGTAATTCTGTTCCAGGTCGAAACACGTGTCAGGTAAACAATCCAAATAGTTTGAGAAAACTGCGTTGCTGCCTACGTAAAGTGACGCACCAATCTTGGAAAGAATTGTACTTACAACTCACTTCCTATGTGCTTTTTTTCTGTTCTTATAAATACTCTACGAACGATATTTCGTCATCCTTTTCATCACCGAACTCCGAGACGCATGTGATCACTGAAGTGCCGAAACGGTCTTCACCAGTGTTCTTACTCGCTGTTCAACACCAAAAATAATTGTTAAAATCTTTAACAATGGAAATTGTCTGACTTGCTCCTAGCAAGTAGTGATAACTGCTACCACCAGGAATCTCATTCTCTTCTCTTGATCCCCATTTGTTCATCTTACCAATGTCATATGAGCAAACTTTACGTTATATGGGCCATTTTAGTAACTGGACATTGGCCCGTCACGATGATACAATGCAGTTTAAAATCCACAAACATCCATGCCCCAGAGGGGATTTGAACCCGCAACCTCATGAATGGCGGCCCAGCGCCCTAGTCCACACAGCTACCGAGGTCGGCACAATGTCATATTGGTTGACATTTTATCAATATCGAGGCTTTAGTAATGAGGACAGTTATCGACCCTTAACTTTGTAGGAATAATTTCAAACTTAAGGGAAACCTTGATTTTAGATCTATCATAGATAGGCACACTTAGTAGTTGAATAACGTTTTATAGCTGTTACCCTATCAAGTAATTCGCCTTATTCTTGTAAACAATCTCGATTCTTATAGTAAATAACACAGGTTACCTCTTAAAGAAGAATATTGGAAGGAGGCGAAAGGTTAAGGCTATCTTTTACAGGTTTCAGCGACGACGGACTGTTCTCTTATAGCCAAACGACGATAAAGGACTTATTATCTTTGTACTACTACTCCAGTACAAAAATAATAATAGTCGAGACTATAGCTATAGCTAAGTGATCGTCTACATCCAGCGGGGCTTCGTCATAGTTTTGGTGAAAATCCCCTGCTGTTCTCATTTTACGCTACAGTTTGGTATTATCTTTCAAATACGCCACATTTAAGTGAAAGCTCAAGATTATAAATCTATTCCGCCATTGACTTCGGTGAGGTTAACCTGTTGTAACTACCACATCCGCAAATGGGAGGACAGTGAGTGATCAGTAGCGGCCTCGCCGGCCATCATATCAAGAGAGGACGAGAAGGTGTGTCGAGTGGAAATGACCAGGCGAGTGAGAAACAAGACATCGCTGACGAGCTCAATATTTCGTCTAGTAAAGTGTTCAACATTGCGCACGAGCACCACGGAAACAAAGGTTTGTGCACGATAGTACCAAAACACTTAAAGACGCGGACCTGGGTACAAAAGAATGGATCTGGAGAAAAATGCCACTGCCAGGGTGAGTCATATGTTTTTAGCGTTTTCATGGATAATGTGCAGCACCCGCCTCCCCCTGTACCACAGAAGCCTATTCGTCGAAGTACATCCCATCACACTGTATGGTTCTTCTCCAACGTTCCACCAGTGACACAAGCCCCTGACGATACCAGGCTGCAGGCTTTGAAGCAAAGAACTCAGTAATGCCAGTTGTCACATCATCCACGGAATGGAATTGTCTGCCCCGCAGGACGTGTGCCATGAAACGAAACAGATGAAAATAAGATGGCGTACTGTCGGGACTGTAGGGGATGTGTGGTAAAATGTCCACTATGTGCTGGCGGACTCTTCTTGACCTGTGGCATGGAGCGTTGTCAAATTGGAGGAGCAGTCGCTTTCGGTTCACCAGTGCTGGATAACGAAGGCTCACAATGTCGTATACTCGTTGCAGTTGTTCAGCATACAATGTCCCATCTACGGAACGACCATGTGAAACGAGCTCCCAGTGCACCGGACCTTCGAAATTCCACCACACATACAGCACTGTCTTCTCTTCAAACCGCCCACTTTGAACCACTGGCTGCGCCTCGGTCGAAGCCATTGTTTCCCGGTGTCAGGATAACGAAGAAAGATCTACTTTTCATCATTTGTGATGATCCGCCGCCAAAACCTGTCATTAGTTGGGTTTCGAAGCAGTTCTTCACACAGGGTCACACGTTGTTGAGCTTGAGCGGGAGTCAAATCATGGGTAACCAATCTCGGTTGCCTGGAGTGAAACCCAAGTTAATGCAGATGACGAACGACACTGGTTTGTGATGTCTGGATCTCATCTGCCAGCTGACGGGTTCTGGTTCCTGGGTTTCCTTCAACAGCGTTTAGGAGGGCATCGATATCCGTCGTCACAGGGCGTCCACTCTTGGGCTTGTCAACGAGACTAGTGTCACCAGACCGAAAACGTTAAAACCACTTTCTAGCTGTGGACTGTACCTTCACCTTCTACGGCACAAATTTCCTTGGCTGCTGCTGCTACATTCAACCCCTTTTTCCAGTAATGGCGCAGAAGCACACGAAACACAAGTTTCTCCTCAGCCATTGCCCTGCCAACTGTGTATTCAACGCGTAGTTCCTCCCACATAACGTTAGCGCTGTGATCAGACAGACACGTAACACGCTTTGTGCCACCACCACCTTCACCTGTTCTACACGTTGCATATGGTTTTCTGGCATCGAGTGGGCGGGGCTACCCAACTCTACGAACATATGACTCACCCTGGTATCTCAACCGCATCCATTACGGGAGGTGAAACCCATGTGAACACCTAAATCCAAACAGGCTAGCATGACATGGAAACCTCCACCGTTCCGACCACGGAAGAAATTCAAGACAGCACCGCTGGCAAATACAACTGTGTTTTGGGACCATCTGGGTATATTTCACGTTGAATTCCTTCCCCACGGTACCACTGTGACAGCTGAACGGTATTGCCACACTACGGAGTACGATTGGCCGTCCCCCGGAAGAGACCAGCGGCATTGTGACGGTTGTTCTCTTGCACATTGCAACACTGCACTCTGCCCCCACATAGCTAATTTTGACTGGAAGGTTTTGGAAGACCCTCCCTTTAGACCAATGACCGTTTGTGCCCATGAAGAAAACATGTGCCTGCCCAACAATTCCAGGCTGTCGAGAACGTACAAGACGTCGTCATCGTCTTGACACCAAATTCTTTTCCGACCGAATCGGTGCATTGTGGAACAAGTGCTTGAACAAATTTTGTGATTATGTGGGCAAACAGTATTTGTATGCATGTATCATCTCTGGTTGTAGTTCCAAATTTATACTCAAAGGTATGTTCAGAAATTCACATGTTACCTTATACTGAAGCTAACTTGTATCGATACTTCCTTACCGAGCGGCAGTGGCTCAGTGGTACCGTTGGCTTAGGATTCGGGAGGTCGTGGGTTCAATCCCAGCGCCCGATCATCCTGGCTGAGGTTTTTTCCTGTCACCAGGTAAATGTTGGGATGGTACCTTAAAATTAGGTCATGGACGACACCTTTCGCCTCCCTATCCCTGCCTGAACCTTAGATGCCTAAAGGCCATAAAGAAATTCAACACTTCCTTAACTTCATAATCACTTTTATGCATGAATTATTTTGTTACAATATGAACGGTATTTATAGGATTAGGATTCCTTTCTTCTTACCTTGGATATGACTAAAGTGGACGCTCTTCCATGTAGGTGGCCAACTTAAGAGGTATTTCACTGCACTTTTCAACACGTGTAGAAAGGAAGAAAGAACACAACTTATAAATCAGGTATCCATAAATTTTTATTCCTGAAGATCACAGATTCATAGCACTATGGCATTTATAATTTGCCGAGATAACACATTCAAGGTTTTTCTCAAACCAGAACTTCTAAAAAAAAAAAAAAGTAAACTGTGACAAAATCTGTCAACAGCGCGTCTCCATTTACTAACAACTAGGTTGTTCTTTACCCTGACAAGAGTGTGTATAAACTACGACGTTTATTCATACACATAATGAAACAACGAAAAAGTGTTTTTCACTATAGTGACTAAACACTACATAATAAAAAAAATGATATGAAAATGACGTAAATGGATTTAATAAAATGAATTAAGGATGTATCCCTAACAATTCTCTACATCTCAAGTCCACTAATGGAAAGAAAAAGAACCATGCAAATATATCCAACCTAAGTTGTTGTAATTGTTTTACAACGTGAATATAAAACTTGAGGAACAATCTATATATCACGAAAGAAGACACGTAGAAAGTCAAAAGTTGATCAAGGAGAAACCAGTTTATCACTTTTTCCCGACTTTGGTCTGATTCTTCTTGGGTGGAGTCCACCTCAGAGAAGCTGTATCGACTGTGAGTCGTGGCCTCTTGAACTGAGATGACTTTATATGTTCTTCAACCAATTTCGGTGTTACACATATGACATGCTGTCCTTTCCAATATTTTACCATGTTCATGGACTGAAGTGTTGAGATTATATCTGTCTGTGTAATACTGGTCATTTGACTGTAAAGAAAATAAAAGATATTGTAATAATTTTGACATAATTATTTAATATTACAGTGTTATTAATTGCAGTATCAATACTTATGACAAAAAATGTTTCAAGGTCTTGCATCCTCCCTACTTTTTCTCCCTCTCTTCTCAAAAACTATTTTTGGAGTTAAATTGTTAGGGAATTAGATTTCCAGGTAGTTAACAAGTGTTTCAGTTGTACCTTCTTGCTATTCTACATGAGAAACGTTCTCCAAATCTAACTTTATATATATATATATATATATATATATATATATATAAAAAAAAAGACTTCAAAAAAATCTACATCGGACACTTCTTCAAAGTATTTTCCCTCACCATTTTTAGATTATTTCTGAAAGTTTCGACAAAGAATGGCAAATATTTCGGAGGCATAAACAGCTTCCGAGGAAAGGTGTAGTGGCTGTGATGCGCCCTACATCATAATAATGAATAAAGTTAGTAGTAGCTATGATGTCATTGTATGTCCTACTTGGTATTTATTGTTCTTGTTTTCCTTTGGTTCGCAGGCTGCCTACATGATAAGTATTCTTTGCTATAATTGGCTGCCTGATATTATATTAAATGGCATATTTCTTTCGTTTCTGGTTGTTTTTATTTCTTTCTCTTTCTCTATTTGGCCTTTTAATGCTATTCACTGCCCCATTATTTGCTGTATAAAGGCCGTTACCAAGAAATATAACTGACGCACTATATTGTTTAGTCTTGCCTTTAGTATATAAGAGTTTAAGTGTTATAACATTAGTAGGGATTTTGGGACATAGACGTTTCCATTAATGGGTCCAAAGTTTGAAATAGTATGTTAGTATAAAATTGTTACAGTTAAATTGCCTGGAATGTTTTTTTTTTCTTCTTCTTTTGATTAGTCCCAGAATACCAGACAAGTGTTATTTAGCAAGAAATTGTTAATTCAAATACTTCCTAGTTATCGGACATTAATATGGCTTTTCCTGCATATGAAACTGAGGTAGCATATTAACAAAATTTGTAGCTTTAAGTATTTCATGCCCTATCATAATCATAATCATGTTCAATGTCACCTTTGACTAATCTGAAAAGCTAATCATGTTCAGTTAAGTATTTAGCAGGAAGCCATTCCGCCGAATATGTTTGGGTCGATAACCTAATCTGATTCCCTTAAACATTTTCGAAATTCTCCGTCTTTCTCCTTAAGATCGAATCTTACTTAAAATTCATGAATCATATTGTATCAGCTGTTCTTACTACGTAGCTTGGTACTTATTCTATTAAGTTAGGTTAGGACGATTTTATTATGCAACTTGGTTCTTTAAACGTAGCCGAAGAATATTATAATTTTTTTTTATCGTGTTCGGCTTCTGTGTCAATGTTTTACTCAGAAGATAAATTATCAAAATTCCATTATGCTGATTTTAAGAAAAACTTCATTCAAGGTTCGATTAAGTTACTTAAATATCACTATTTATTGTAGATCTGATTGATTTAGATTACGCTAATAATATCGTAATCGCTAAATAATCAAATATTTTTCGTTTGTGTTAGCTATCCAGATTGTGGCAACTGAATTGGTTTTATTGGAATTTCATAACTTGAGATAAGAAAAATTTAATCTAACCTTTTCTTTTCGAACCTAATGTGTAAAATCTCAATTACATTATTGTACTCTGATTGATTTCTTTGAGTACAACTAACGTAGATTAATGTAAATCTTCCTGAACAGCTGATATTTCTTAATTATGATCTGTCTTTTTGAAATAATACAAATTATAGTTTAATATCTACGTTTGTTTAAATAAAAGTCGTTCTAAAGATATCAGATTGTTGCTGATGATTTTCATATTATAAATTACGATAACAGAATTGAAGTAGCTTCTGGGAAACTTTGTTTTAGCAATAGTATTGATGTAAGATTGCATCTTATTTCAGATAAAAAGATGGCTAATAATAGCGTTAACAGGCGCGTCACGATACCGCTCACAATTTTTGAGCAGACCCAACTGGGTCAACGTCCAACTGGCAGAATACTGTGGAAAGAGAACACGAACTCGCTAGTCCCTAACGAGATGCCTGCAGATTGACTCTTGGATGATCAACATGGACACACCCTGCACTTCCCTTCACGGAAACGTCGCATCTTCCTTCTTACCTTCGTTCCATTTGCACGACTTCCTGTGAAATCGCTCTCCATGCTCATCACTCATATTGCCCAGATAGTCAGCAAAAAGCTTAATTTTGTTAACTCAAAACAAAAGACAGAAATATATCCAAATTGGGATTGCAAAACATGTAGGAATGTATTCATTGTAACAAGAGTTATAATATTTTATCCAGGATTTTTGGAATAAGGAATCCGCCTTATTTTTCATTCCAACAGTGAATTTAAAATACACCACCACTCAATAAATAATGCTGAAATGAGGAATGTGGGTATGTGTTATAATCTTGTGCAGTAGACAATCCTCTCTAATTAGTAGCCTCACCACCCACACGGTAGAATACATTCAAAGTCTACATAGCCACGAGTTCCAGATATTGGTCACAAAACAAAACAACACAGTTGCATGTATCACCATAGAAAAAACTCAACAGGTACTATTCAAACATATACTACTTTCAATAGCAACGATAAATGGACTCAGACAAAAAGATGTTATATTATATGCTACTAACAGTGTTTCTTTCGGTAGCCTTTGAAGGAGGAGAGCATCTGTACTTTTCCTACGTATTTCGATCCCTCAGAGAGAATACGAAGACTAGGTCATATATATTGAAAAATACATAGAAACACTGGTCGTTATAGAGAAAGGGATGAGATCCCGGATTTTCCGGTTTCCGGCCGGATGTTATAATCATTACACGACCACAGCACATCCAATTTTCTCTGTAAAAGCTTTGATAACCTTTATTTTATATGGGGGATTTTTAGTAATTATGGACTTCGGCCCGTCGCGAATAGATGAGTGCAATGCTGTTTAAAATCACGATGGGATTCGAACCCGCAAGCTCATCAACGGCGGCCCACTGCCCTAGTCCACATGGCTACCGAGGTCGTCTCCAATTTTCTGTGTGTACAGAGCATTCGTCGTGCCTCAAATAAAGTAGCTACTAACTGCTAGTGTCAAAATCAAGGCACTAAACTACATGGGGAGAGAGGCACTTTCCTACGAATCGTTCGTACGAAAGAATTGTTTTTTACAAAAAAAAAAAAAACTTTGTATAATAATTGTTGAAAAATAAAGAAAAATTGGTTGTTGCCGTGATCGGGATAACTCTCGACTATGCAACAACCATTTTTTCTATCTATCTTTAACAGTTACCATACACCAGCTGTTTGGGTAAATGAAATAACATCTAGGTTTATATGTCAATACTTGTGCTTGAGAGCGTTTCGAGGATATTTTTCGTACTGAAGGCGGAGGTGGAAGTAATACCCGTCGGTAACCTTTGAAAAGAACACCGAGTTTACTCGCTGAATGCTACGACAAACACGAGGCCATTACGCGGGAACAATAACACCAGGTAGTCAAAATAGAAAACCTTCCTTTGTGTATCGCCACTTTTTACCGGAAGGTACTTTTTCATATTCAGCACAAATGAAATAAAAAAAAAACGCATACTGATTTACCAGTTCCCTAATGCAGAGTATGTGATCATTTAAAAATTTACCTGAGATCCTTGATGGAAAGCGTACCACGGAAATCCCTCAATATTTCAAGTAATACCCAAGACCAATACGAACGATAACTTAGTTTCCCTAAGTCTGAAAGTGGTTTCTCCGGACTTCCCACAAGATTTTCCATCTTCGACAGCTCGTAACTAAATGCAATTAAAAGTTTTCCATAGCCCTGCCTTTGATATGGTGGTAACGTCAAAATACAGGCTACATTGTTCCCATCAGGGGATTCTTTTTCCTGGAAAAGAAAAAAACAAGCACAAATGAAATGTAATTGAAAAATAAGGTTTTAGTTGCTGAAAATAAGTGAATAAAGTAAAAACTTACAATAAAGAAAAGAAATTGTTATGGATGTTGACGTGTGGGTGAAGAAAATAGTGAACATTCGCATGTGATATTCCCAATTTTAGGAACCTATGGCTCAAGCCGGGAATGGGTAAGGGTCTGTTAGGGCCTCAGTTGAAGGCAATGTCCCGGCATTTTCCTGGTAGGAATAAGGAAAGCTCTGGAAAGACCTGTCAGAATGGTCAGCTGTTAATACTGAACCCAGGACCTCCCGAATGCTAAGCAAGATGAGCTACAGACGCTCAAAAGTGAGAAATGCCCACTTTCACAAATGTGCGTATAGATCGTTCAGGCATAAAACCTTATTCGTATCAAATTAACAATTAGCTGGGGTATAGTTTGGAGAGCAAATCTCAGGTGATCCGTTTTCTATTATTTATTGGCCGAGTTGTTAATAATAATAGCCATTGAAACGATGTTCAACAGTTCGGAAGAAGCACGAACGTCACGAACAGATTACGTATTTCACATTAAGAGACAAACTGAATATAATACGTATTACTCCTTTAAAAGATGAAGGTGATACAACACAGAAAGGGATGCAGAAAATTGCTCCTGAAGCCATTACGTGTAAATATTCACGAAAATATTATTTACATCTGAATGAATGACTTTGGAACTACTTCTGTTTACTTTAAAATCGAACAATGGAGAGGTATACGAGTCCGCATATGAAGTGCACTCCTCCTTATTCCGATATTCAAAATGAATAAGTGCAGCGAATTCAGTGAATGAAGTGCAAGACAAAACAAAAATCACGCAGTTTAACTTTAGTGACAAATGGAGGACGAAACGGCCAATGAAACTTTCAGTGCGTGATCAATCGTTCCTTCCGTGAGGTCATGATTTTTTATTTAATACGCACTCCCTTTGAGAAAAGCCGGCAGAATATGTGCTCCGGAACAGTAGACACAAATCATTCTTTTCTTTATAGGTGTCTACAGATAAAATTCTGTGTGTGTGTGACGACATTTGTATAAGAAAATTACTAACTGATAAAATTCCAAAAAAGGCACTAAAAAAACAAAGGCATTCTATTTAAGATATCGTATAAACAAATTATTTACCGTACGTAAACTCCTGGTAAAGTAATAGCAAACTTGTACATTAACAGCTTGACCTTCCTTCTTTCTAAAACCTAACAATATTCATGCGCTACCATTCCAGAAGGTATATGCTGGTGGAAAGGGTTAAAAAAAAAAACACGTGAACACTGGCAGAAGCTTTTGAAGTACACCCAAGAATATGAGCGATTTTACTATGACAATTGGCAAGCCAACCTTGAAGCTGATAAACTTAAGAGTTGGAAGATCAGATCTAGTGCATCCAATGTTTTATTTTGGCTCAGTGTGTCGAAGTTAATTATCCTTTTGTATTGCAGGTCATTTTTTTTTTAAGTTAAAAATTTTCAAAAACTTTTCACTAACAAGGGAAGTCCTTAAATTTGACCTAGACTTTTGTGAAAATTGGATTCCTGACCAATGTTGGGTGACTAATCACCGTGGTGATAGTCGCTAGTTTTCGAAATGTGTTGTTTGTCCGCTACGCTTTGGTAAACTTGTCACGCCGACCTTAAAATTGACGGACAAAGCGTTATATATTCTCAATACATGTTCTGTTACCTCTCAAATGAGATATATATATATCAAAGCAAAAGACGAATTGTTGGGTGAACAGTTACGTGCCAGATAAAAGTCTACATTATCCCTCAAATTCAGGCTCGCCGTGACACAACCCACTTAAAGACTTCCCTTATAAGACAAACATTACTTATTTCCTTAATTGTAATAAGTTTTCGTACTTATAAAGTTAAGTTATATCTTAGAAATTATATTTTCACTGCCTCTCTTTCAACTATTTCACGATTTATCCTAAACTTTGGGTCATACCATAAGTAATGCTGTATTTCTGGCACAATTAAGAAAAGAATAAACACACATCTAAAACGCAATCTTCAGTCATCACAATCACTTCCTGATTCTGCAATCCTTTGCCACCTGCCAACCAGATACTGAATATCGCGCTTGAGGAGCACTGGATTTGGACAAAAATAATTAGACCAATGTTAGCCGCACATCTCCATTCCTATCAACATGGTTATGGAGACTGTGAAACAGACTGAAATCTGCAGCCGCAATGTCATGTGAGTAAGGTGGATAGGAAATTTTCTCTTATCCAAATTCCCGTAATTTTCCACAAGTTATCCTTGGCGTTTGTGGGAGGGCGTTTTACCAGTAATGACGCCCGAAGCCATTCATATTACGAGGGCGTTTTACCAGTAATGAAGCCCGAAGCCATTCATATTGCTAACAACAGACTTCCGCCGTGATTGTCTGGTTCGGTGGTATCAATTCAAAATGGAGGATATCGCGCATATCCCACCAAAAACACATTTTGTGTGAGTGGAGGAATTCTTGTACTATAAGGTAACCAAAAAAGTTTTTGTCGTTCTAGAGTAGTGATAAACAAAGACCAATACAGTGGACGGTACGTACCTTTAGGTTTCGAAGTAAGCTCCATCAGCATCCACCACCCTTTGCCAACGTTTCTGCAGCTGTACAATACCCTGGTGACAAAAGTCGGCGGTCTTCGAGACAAAGAAGTTCGTGAGTGCGTTCCACACGTCTCCCTCATCGGTGAAGTATCTTCACGGAGGTGGTTGTCGAGGAAATGAAACCGGTAGTAATCTGTTGGCGCAAGGTCCAGTGAATATGGTGCATGGATGTCTCCCAGCCAAGTTGTTGAAGGGTCTCCCACATGTGGCTTGGAATTGTCGTGAAGAAACAGCACACCCTTGCATTTCACCATTGCCGGTTCCTTCAGCCGCAATGCACAGTGCACCCTTTGCAACTGCTGTGAGCAGAGGTCAGCAAGTGGAAGGAGCTCGTAATGCACCACTTGGCGACAAGTCCACCATACAGAGATCATAACCTTCCGTGGGTGCAGAAGTGATCTTGAGGTGTGAGGAACAGAGTCACGTGGCGACAACCAATGTCTAGTACGCTTGGGAGTGTCATAGAGGACCCACTTTTCGTCACCAGTGAGCAAGCGATCAAATATGGGTGCCGAGTGAGCAAGGACAAACAGGCTGTCACTCGTTCCTTGTTGGCTGCCGACAATGTGTGGGGTAAACACTTGCTTAACCTGTATAACTTCCCTATCCCATACAGGTGCAGCCTAACTGTTTCAGCGGAAACATGGAACCTTTCTGCAAGTTCATCACACGTTAGACCACTGTCCTCCTCTGGCTGCTTTCAGGGCCTCGTCATCCAACATATGTGGTCGTCCACGGCGAGGTTCATCAGCAAGGCTCACATCTCCCGAACGGAATTTCTGGAACCAATGCCTGGCGGTGCGTTCGTTCACGGCATTCTTACCAAATGCCTGGCATATGCGGCAGCTGACTCCCTATAGCTTGGCAGACACGTGCGTCATTTCGTTTCCTCTCTGTGAGCGCATGATTAATGGGACGTCAAAAACAGCAAAAACTTTTTTGGTTACCTTGAATTATGGTTCGCACCACACTTACACCGACATTTACATTTAATGTTGTAATGGATCCGTTTTGCATTTCCCGTCACCATTATGTCCAAAAATGGCTTCATTCTGTAACGGGTCAATAAGACACTGCAGGTTCTGTTGTGGTGGCAACTCATGGAATAACCATGATGCTGAAAAATGACAACGGCTGAATGAGTCGAATGGAGTACTGCACACTGCTCTTCAACCGTGACGTGGATTCTCCTCAACAGCTGATCGCAGAATGTCGCTGTCGATCTCAACAGACAGCCGTGGTCGTGGCATATCAGTGAGGCTAGTGTTTTGAGACTGAAATTTTGTGAAACATCTCTGACATTTGCGGACATCAAGAGTATTAATATTGTATGCCTCTCGGTTGCTGAATAATTATTCCTGAAGGAATTCGATATTGCGATGTTCGTGTCACTGCCACACAAACTGCTGCGTGGACAGGTACGCAATTAGCTGTACCATTAAACGCTAATCTCGCGGCATTGGTGAAGTTCGTACTTCGCCCGTCGCATGACGTAATTTCTTCGGCCATGCTAAAAACGACACTGCTTATGGAATGATCCAATAATTGATAAATTTTTAAAAAGCAAGCCTTAGTCAAAATTTAGACAAGTAATGAAGTTTATTGTAGAAATCCCTGTGTGAAAATTCTTTAAAATAATAATAAAAAAATCAAGCCGCCGTTAAAAAAATACATTATAAATTTGGTAACACCACTGAAATCTTGTAAAAGCTATATTTCACGATAACTATTTGTTCAGCTATACACTTTTCCCGTCAAAGTAGGGAAACTGGACATAGGAAAGCAGAAAACTGGAGATACGGAGGGGGTGAGGTTTCTGCAATAAACTATTCAAATGTGTCTTATCTACTCACTAACTGAGAAAACTAAGTTATAAAAAGTAAACTCTAATTCATAATGAGCTTAATTGAGAAGTCTTTTTTTATACTTACTTTTGAAAAATACCCTACAAGATGAGCTCCGTGTTTGTCTACCTCACAAAGTATATAAAATAAAAAGGGTTCTACGTCGAAATAAAGTGTCTTGTGGTCTAAGAAAAGTTTTGCTAATAAACAAAGATTTTGACAGTATATTTTATGGTCTTTTCCATCAACTTCCCAAATAGACAAGGTACCCTTCCTGTAGATTTCTTTGCCAGGCGGTTGCCTCGATGTGCATTCACTCTGAAAAAATAAAAATCACAATGAATTTACGTATTTATGGAAGACACAATTAACTGTCCTTAAATAGAAGAAAAATAACGCGTCGAACCAATAATAAATAACTTTAATTGTCTACACTGTTTATTTTACAAGTACATTTTTTGTAACTTTACTTTTCCGTAAGATATTCAGGAGCTTATCCGATCTTACCAATGCAACATTGGAAAGTTGTACTTACAGCATTTATTGAAGAACAGGGTGGGGAAGAGGATGTTGGAAGGTAGTCAGCCAGGGCAACTTTGTTGGTACCATCCTGGCATTTGCCTGGTGTGACGCAGAAAAAAACTCAGGATGGGCGGCCGCTTGGAACGTTCCTAGAACCTTTCGATTGCTAACGTTCTATACTAAATGAGCTACGGCCGCTCAGTAGCTGAAATCCTAAGAATACTCCATTCGCAGAGAAGTTTGTTGCGGTTACAGTAGCTGAAATTGGTAGAGCAAATGGCCAGTAACTTAGAGATCCGAGTTCGATTCCTGGTCACTATAGTAACTAATATTTAATACTGAAACTTTACAGGACGCTAGGTCCTAAAAAAATACTCGCTGACCTGAACGGTAGTCGAACACGGGTCTCTTGATTTTGGACTGTTCCATTTCCACTAAGATATTATCAATACGACCAACCTACTTGCATACAGTTTATTCCTCAGGCGAACCAACTCAACTCAACTGATGTAGAGGAACACGGCATAAAATCAAGTCATCCTCATGTCAACCCGTCCAATTTGTAAACTCGTTCATCTCCAATTTCGTTCAGATTTTGTGTGTAATTTCATAACTCTTTAAAACTAAATTACGTAAAATCTTAGCTTAAGATCTGCAAATTGTAAGGTGCTAGGGATCTCAGTGTAAGGTCGCGAATCTCGCGCAGGATTAGCCAGCTTTGTTAAAATGCAGTAGCTACATTTCCCAAAATCCGAAATGCAGAACATAACTTTTTGTACTTAGTTCAAAATTAAGGCGGATTATTTCATATTTCCTACACTTGTTACTTAAGCTTGGCTCCAAAGCTTTTCGCGTGAAACATAGTTTAAGGTTCATATATTTAAATATCCCACGAAAAACATAGACTTCAGTTGCTGGCCTAAACCTGAGATACCTGAAAGGCCATAAATAAATTCAATTTTAGTTGTAACGCTGCTTAACTTTCAGCTTATTATTTTGCTCACCTGTAAAGACACTGGTATACAAGCTTCGACTGAAAATATTTCGTCTTAAATATAGTTGACTTAAACCAAAATAAGATCATAATATTATCTTTTCCTTTTTATACCACTGGAAAGAGAATATTTTTCAGAATCAACTTTCCACTGTCGCTAAAGGAAATACACGTTTAAAAATACGCAGTACATTGATAAGCATATCTACTATACTACCAAACATAAAATCAACATACGAAGGTAATACCAATGTCCGGCCTGGCATTCACAAATACACCAATTTTAATAAGTTCATCAAGACATATAGTGCCATCTATGGACAGTATATTGTACCAGTTGGAACTCGATCGGCGTCAGTCCGTTGGAAACCGTCGCTGTGCGATTTAAGTTTCTAAAGAAGGACTTTCTCCACAAGCAATCAAAGAATGATTGGATGGTATATTTTTAAAACCCTCTCCATCATACTTCTGCGCAGAAGAGTAGGCTAAACAGTTCGGCCTAGGAAGGGAGTCTGTTGAAGCTGAACCTTGCGTTGGTCGGCCAGTCGAAGTGACGACGGAGAAAAATCTCTCTCTTGTCTAAAGGAATTGCTCAATAATCGCCAGCTGAAGCTGAAAAATATCTCGGCAAGGTTGCTAACTTCTGTAACAACCGTATTTAGGATTATTCATGAGACATTTCTCATGAAGAAGGTGAGTGCAAGATGGGTACCACGACTTATCTCTTCCGTTCAGAAGAAGCAACGTGTGACATTGTCCCGCAACTTTCTAGAGCTGTGCCAAGATAAAGAGGCTTTGAATCCATTGTTACCGGGGATGAAACAACGGTTCTCTACTGTGATTCCCTTTCAAAAAGGAGTCAACAGAATGGCACAAACCAGGCGAAGCACTATCGAGAAAGATGATGGTCTCTCCGTCCACCGAGATCATGGCAACAATGTTTTAGGATTGCGAGGGTATTCTCTTAACTGACTTCAAAGAAAGGATTAACTCTAAACGCAACCTATGTTTTACTTCTAAACCAACTCTCCACGACACCATCAAGGAAAAGAGACGAGGCAAGTTGGCTCACGGTATTCGCCTACTGCATGACAATGCTTCAGTCCATACATCAATCTGTTGTTGCCAAGGTAGCAGTGAAGGAACGTAACTTCTAGAGATTTCGCATCCACCTAACAGCCCAGATTTGGCACTGATTGATATTTACCTGACCTCAGAACTGAAGAAAAACTTTCGAGGACGAATATTTTCTGACGATAATGAGCTGTAAAAAGCAGATCTGAGCTATTTTGCAGACAAAGAGTTCGGACTAGTTTTCATGAATATACAAATGCTAATTCAAAAATATGAAAAATACATTAAATGATGGTTATATTGAAAAACAACATGGTGTTTTCTTTCTACTGCCTCTAAAAGTTAGTCGGGGTGGACACTTTTGAAACCATCCTATAAGAAAAAAAAATAAAATTAACAGTAGAGTGTTAAGGTATGTTCCAATTTTGTAATAAACAAATTACATTAATAATTAATTTTTCATTACTGTTTAAGCTCTTTCAACGGCCCTTGGAGAATTTACTCTTTAAACAACTGTGTTTGTGAATTTGCTCAAACTTTGCAGAAGCTTTCTGTGCCATACTACGAAACCTCAACATATTTGATTAGACAAGGATCAAATGTTGCTGGGCAGACGAGCAGATAAATCAGTTGTCCTGATTCTCTTATTCACAATTTATTTGGTTATTCCAAGTACGGTACGATATATTCAGGCAACTTTGTTCAATTTGGTAACTCCTAAGAGCAAAGAAATACATACGTAAATGACAACATTTACAAGTATAGCGAGCAGAATCTTCGACATCACTTAGGATCCACGACTGTACCAAAAAAAAAAAAATCAAACAAAAAAAAAAACGAACGATCGTTACTTACCATGTGGTATCTGTACGTCTTTTCTAGTCGCATATACTTGAGACAATATTCACAGATCCACAATTTTGGTTGTTTTCCATATTCATCTGGATATGGACTGAAATACCATGTGTCGATTTCATACCGACCAATCTGAATCCTGTCAATATATTTAACTTTAGTAATAGCTTCATGTTCCTTTTCCAGTGCTGCAGTCGTTGGGTCCATTTCAGCGTAAGTCTACAAAGGAAAGACAGAATGTGAAATGAGGAAGTATTAATGATATTTAAAAGTTAAAAAAAAATAATCGAAGTGTCCCTAAATTAGAAATTGTCAGTATAAACACAGGGGCCAAGAATAACGTACTTGCTCATTTTTATCTACCTTATTTTACATGGAAGACTAAACTAACTCATTCATAGTTCATACACTATTAGGCCAGAAATTACTTCAGCAGTTGTTACATACACACACATATTATATATTACGTAGTAACTTTGACAATGCGAAAGTATAAATTAAAGAAACTCTTTCTTAAGGACTGTATTGATATACAATCAGTCAATCACCCCTTGGAAACAAGCTGTTAAAGACTTATTCCGTAGAACTTATTCTACGAAAGTATTGTAGGCCCAGTTATGTGTTGCATTTGAAAGTGATTCATTATAGCCTAGGAGAAGTGAATAACATTTCCGTTAGTAATAAATATTCTCTTCAGTGTCAGCCTATTGATAGATATTCTTTGTAAGCCAGTTCCACGTTGAACTCATTCTACGTAAGCACTGTAGGCCCAGTGATTTATTGCCTACGAAAGTGATTCGTATTTTCTTTAATCGCATATCTTTTCTACAGTGTCAACGTACTAATAGACAATATTTGTGAGCGGGCTAGTTCCCAGTATTGCCTTCATAAATCTAGGAACTCCTCTCAAGTTGTGGTCAGATTACCCAACTTTCCCCTACGAAATTTCGGGAATCTTACTACACATTCCTTTTCACACAGTGGTGTAAAACGCTGCTATCTTACGGCATTTTGACCCGCAGTAGTAGTGTACGCAGTTTACCGTCGATACCCTATATAGGAGTTATCCTGGACTTTCTGGGACAATATAAAGTAGCAGTGGAATACCTTTCCCTGTTTTTCATTGAACGTAGTGAAGGGAACGCCTATTTTGGGGAAGAACATTATAGAACGAAATCTTTTAGGAACTATTTTTCGACGACTGCTAAAATCACCGAACTAGTGAAAGTATTAATTAACAATCAGCCATCTTGTGTTATAAGAATGACACGGTGCCGAACATTCGTGGTTTTTGCTAAAATCACGCAGGTACTATATTCTTACATATGCAAAATTATTTCTGCGCGAACTTGTATTGTTTATTTCTAACTCAACATTATCATGTCAAACTTTTATTGCTTATTTATAATTCACGATCAGGCACATTTTTTTTTTTTCCATGTGCAAAATTATTTTTGCACTAACCTGCGTTGCTTCTTTCTAACTCAACGATATTGTGCAGAACTTTTGTGTTTCTCGTATAATTCATGATCAGGCACTATTTTTTTTTCATATGCAAATTTATTTTGGCGAGAATTTGTGTCGTTGTTACGATAGGATTAACAGCAACGCTTTTATTTACCAAACTATTTCGGAGGTTACCGGATTGTTTGGCGAAATATTTTTGAAATGCCATTTATGTTGCTGTAGTTAAAGTAGGTTGAGCTCAGCATTAAGCAAACAGGTAACTGAAAATATATTATTATCAGTATTTCAAAGTTTAATTCACGTGTTTATTCTGTATGAAGGGAAACAATATAATTTTAAACAATCTAGTTCAGCTTTTTGAATTACCTTTCACCAAAAAAACTTGGTGTGTCGGCCTCCCGCATCTGATCTTGCTTCACACTTCGTGGTTGTAGTCCTTGAGTTGGGACAAGGGTGAGTGGGGCAGGTATCATTGTGACTGACGAGATGTTCGAGGGTCAGACTGGGATCAAAAATAGAACAGGTTCTACAGCGGGGTCTTTTGCATTTATTTATTATTAAGTTTCAGATACAGCTAGAGTTGCCATTTTAGACAGAAACAAAATAACATTGCTACAAACTAAATAACATGAAATTAAATTTTAAACAACACACAACACAGCAATTGATATCAATAGCATGACGATTATAATACACAAAAGGAATAACTCATTGAAAGGAAGGGCAAAGTTCTGGTGAGAATCCTGTTGATATTCGGGGCTCTGAGCCTCTCCCACCAGATATCTTCATAGTTTCAGTTAACGTGAAATCACTTTATACCAACATTCCCCCACACCCTTGATCTTGGTGCCCTTGAACATTTTCTTGACACACATCCTAGTCCTCGTAAACCCAGCTAAACATTTATGCTTCAACTAATTCAGTTTGTTCACACCATGAACAACTTCACCTTTGAGAACCACAATTTCCTGCAAATCAAAGGCACAGCCATGTGCACTCGCATGTCCCATTCCTATTATAAACTATCTGAAGATTCCTTAACCAATAACAGTCTCAAAAACTGTCTCGTATTTCTTCGAAGTTATACACCAACTTGCATGTATATATAAATAAATCACAGCCATATTCAATCCACTAGTGGATGAGGCCTCTCCCCGGAACGAGGAGTTGGTCTACTGCTCCCACGCTGACCAGACGGGTTGGGAGAGGAGAGCCGAAGCTCTCACTGTGATCGCCACTGTCTTTTATTCACAGCAGCTCCCCAATTGTCCTCACGATGCTGGGTCAACACCGAAATATTTGAGCCCCCATCGGGAATCGAACCCGGGACCGCTCGCACTAAAGTCGAGCGCGCTACCGACTAGGCTACGCAGGAGCTCGCATGTGTATATATATATACACAGTAGGTTTGATTATCGAAGTAACCATTTATAGTACAGATATTCTACCCAGGATCTGATCTTTGGTTACATACCTAATTAATATGTAGATTCTCCAAGTTCTTTCGTATACATATTGTATAAGCTCATCATTTTATAAAGATCATGATCACTTATCCATATCTCATCAGGAGGCAACCGTAACAAAGTAATCAATCGTTAGCGTTAAAAAAAAAAAGTCTACAACACAATATAGCATCATAAGCAAGGAAAAGAGTAAAAACAAGGTATTTCATCGTATGCGGGTTTGGAGTATATGTTGGCAAAAAAGGGATATGCGAGATTCCTAAAACTTTCAGAAGTAGATTCCAAGAAATCAGTTTGGCGAACATAGTTATAAAGGGTTACACCAATTAAATTTTACAAGATGTGCAGAAATTAGTTTATGAATTCGGTTTAATATAAAATGAAAGATATTAAATTTAATTCTATAATAAAGTTGCTAATTTTTGGAACAATTACATTTTAATGTGTGAGTGGAAGTAATGCATTATCCATATTGCTGAGATCTAGTTTGTTTTCATGTAGAAACGTTACCCAGATTAAGTTAGGCTAATACCAATATTCAGTGACTTTCCGAAGTCTATGATAGGATAGGTTAGGTTTGATTATTTACTGTTGTTAAGAGGTGTACTTTTGCATTAAGAAAAGGGGGTGAGTTGATACAAGTGAAAGAAACAAATAAAAGAATGTGTGTTTTGAGATTCAATGATGCTGACATTGTTAGTAATTAAAGCTAATCGAATCTTCTGAATTTCTGGTAAGGAAACGACAAAATAATAAATTAATTAAACATGACTTATAGGAATGTCTACTTCGAATAAATTAGTTATTACAATTACTACACCAATCTTTTAATGGGGCGCCTGGACACAATACCTCAATTCCACACCTCTCAAACCTGTCACCTAACTTCGCTACATCGACGACATTTTCTTAATCTGGACCCTACAAGAGTCACTGAAAACATTCATGCAAAACCTCTCCTACCTTGTATACATACTTAATTTAATTAAAACAGGCTAATAAGGCTATACACTTAACTTTATTATAAAAAGGCACAGCAAGCGTTATAGTTTCAATGTTCTAACATCTTCCTCAGACAACACATTAATCAACACTGAACTGATTAGTGTGTCTGAGGAAGATGCTGTTAGAACATTGAAACTATAACGCTTTATGTGTTTTTTTACAATGAAGTTACAGCTTTGTCAGCCTGTTTTATTTAAATTAAGTATGGATACAAGGCCTCAATATAATTATATCCAAAATTTAACCGTTTCAGCACATAAGTGGTAGATCAAAGCTTTAAGAAGTAAAGAATTGATAAATTAGACTTGAAATATACGTTTGCTTTGTCACTACCTAACGTCCTAACCACAGATGTACTTTCTGGCTTGACTTCACTCAACTTCGCCGTCAGCTCTAATCCGACCCTTGGCCTACGCCTCTCTCCCTCTCCAGCAAGGAATTCGTCATCGCCCTCCACTCAATTTCATCCTACAGCTCTAATCTGGCCCTCGCCCTCACCTACCAACAAAAAAATCGTTGTCGCTCTCTACTTGACTTCATCATGCAGAAAGGAGGATGAGGGCTAACTCGGGAGGTTGACCATTTTTGGTCCTAACGTTTTTATCACTTAGCTGATGAAGCTACTAAAATTATATACTGAAACTAATAGTAGTAATGGACCTAACAGCCTTAATGTTCTCGATTTGGACTTTGTATATGGACAGTCATAGTGTTGAGACTAGTCACAGACTACTAACTTATATGCAGATCTTGATCTTGTAAAGTCGTCTTAAATGTACTGAACAGTTAAGGTTTTAGCATTTAACTTTCTACAGCCTGACAAGCAACTATGGCATGAATACGGTCATGCAAAACGTCTACTGTACACTTAGGACATAGTAACTAAAAAAACTGAAAGAGTAGCCGCACCCCAGTTTAGTAAATAGGAAATGTTCCATTATCTTACACGGACGAATGAATCAGAAAAAATCTGACGGCCCCGGGCTGTAAAGCAAACTGGCACTAACAGATTCCAGATCTACAGAATTTAGATCTCCATCTTCTACGCTAGGAATCTCCATTTTTACGCAGTTCCAACAAGTAGCCCATGCCTTCTTCAAACAAGGAATAACACGTTTCGTCGAAGTGAAATTGAAAAGTTCTTGAATTGATGGGCATGCCGGATGAGACATATCTCCGAAAATGAATTCTGCTCTGATTAATTAATAATCTGTATATTATTGCGTGTATTTTCACCAAACGATTAAACCAGAAAATGTTTTTGCAACAACCTGATTTAAATTACTAGCCACTACAGCGAATTACTGTTAGGTTAAAATGTATGTATCCATTACTACTAACCTTCTGAATATGATTGATTTCGTCATGCCTTCTCTTCTGATTCCGAGTTATTTTCCTTTCCGATTGATCTGATAACAAATCTCCAGGAGTACTTCTCTCGCCGTTCTTCCATTGCTGATCCGACATATCAAATCGTGAACTCATGATCCTAAAAATAAATAATAAAAAAATTGTAATTATCCAGCATTATTCATTTCTTAATCATGTCGTATTTAATATGACGAAATTAAAAACTGCAACACCCGAAACCTGTGTACTTATCAAGATTACACGTCCAATTACTACAGCCAGGATACTTCAATGATCAAATACAAATCAATACGTTCACAGCTTCCAAAGTATAGAGAGTGACAACAGTCCTCATACATAGCTGCTTAACTGAAAGGATAATTGAGAAATTATTTTTTCCCGAAAAATGAACACTTTATTTTCTTAACATTTCGAACACATTTTACCGTTTGAAAGCTTTAGATAGCGCTAGAATCATATTCCGTTATGTGTATCTGCGCGGACAAAATATTAGTCGACAGGGGAGGCGAGAATACGGTATTAAACGAAAATTTCGATCTCGGTCATCTTTCGTTACAGCTTACTTTTGACGCTTGTCGTGGTTGTTGGATCATAACAGAATTTTTTATATCAGCAACGCTGGCTATAATTTGAATCTATTTATGATCTTTAGGCATCTATGGCTCAGTTCGGGGTAAGAGAGGAACATACCAGTAAGTGTTAAAATTCAATAAATGGAATTATATTTTTTTCAAAACTGAATATATGAATGAATTTTTACCCGCTTTACGTAAACGTACTTTCTGATTATTACTCGAAATGAATACTTCCGTTGTCTGTATCATATTGGATTAATCTTTAAGGAACATCGATTTTTTTATGATTTTTTTAACTGACACTGATATTTCGCTGAAACAGAAATTTTGTCCGGACTATAAGGTGGATGCATAAGAACCTCCCAACCAACCAAGCTCCCGGAGCTTCTGGCGAGTCACTATCGATGTGTGTGGCCTGGCGTTGTCCTGGTGGAACACAGTGCCTCTCCTATTGGACAAAGCTGGCCGCTTCTGGGCGATTGCTGCCTTCAGACGGTCCAATTGTTGACAGTATAGTTGCGAGTTAAGGGTTTGGCCGTAGGGGAGCAGCTCATAGTAGATAATTCCCTGCCAATCCCACCAAACACACAGCAAAACCTTC